>WOXC01001366.1:0-92023 GCA_011680675.1 Gymnobelideus leadbeateri
GTAGTCATTGCAGAGGGGTTTACTGCTACTGCCAGCCCTGAGAACTTAGCCTGGTGACGTGTCCTGAGTGCTTTTCAGAGGGAATCAAAGGAACAATCTTGTCCCATAGGGATGCTTTCGGGATGTTGAATGGGAGCAAAGGAAATTGGTATCAGCACTGTCACTAATTCTATTTTGGGCAATCCGCAGGATCTTCCAGACCTGAACTTCCCCTGACCAGGACCTTGGAGCCACTGTACAAAAATGGCGAAAGTGGCCCCCCACCAGTCCAAATCATAGTAAGTTTTCTTTTCCTATGCTTTTTTTTTGCATTTTGTAAATTTATTTATTTATTGTTTTCAACATTCATTTCTATAAGATTTTAAGTTACAGATTTTTTCCCTTTCTCTCCCCTACCCCCCACCTGAAGATCCCAAGCATACTGAATACCCCTTCCCCCAATTTCCTGTGCTTCTTGATTGATTTTTATTCATTGCCATTACCATTGTGGTTTGTGATTTCATTGCCCTCTTTACTCTATCTACCAGCCCAGATTATAGCCTCCCCTGCCTTATAATTTAGGAGAGGGGATGTCATAAGTGGCCATCGCTAAAAAGGTGCATTGCTCTGTAGCTGATCTGGTGGTGAGCACTCTTAGGTGTCTAGGAGAGGTGTACTCCATCTCCAGGCCTGTACTTTCCAGTCTACTAGAGTGAAAGTACTCCACTGACATAACCTTTGAAGATCCAAAATCACCTTACTACCTGTGTAACCTTGAACCAGCCACTTCACTTCTTGGGGTAGGTCTCAAATTCCTCCTCTGTCCAATAAAGGAGTTGGACTGGCCAGCCTCTGAGGTTCCTTCCAGTTTGAGTTGTGTGATTATTTGATCCTATGATTTAAGTACAAACCTCACATTATGACACTGCTTGTAAAACCCTGAGCAATTCACTTAACCTCCCTGGGCCTCAGTTTCCTCCTCCGTTAAGTAAGATGGGTGAACTTGATGGCTTCTGAGGTCCCTTCCAGCTCCACATTTATGATCCTCAGTGAAACTTCACAGCAAGGAAGGCAGCATAGTGTCAAAGAAAGTGATGAAGTCAGGATTTGAATCTTGACTTTCCTGTGTGCTTGCTGTATGACTTTGTCTAAGTCCTTCTCTCTAGACCTCAGTTTCCTCATCTGTAAAATGATCAAGTTGGAGCAGATGCTCTTTCCCTACTCAAAATTCTATGGTACTATGAATCACTGAAATCTCAGAGTGGAAAGGGCCACCCAAAGCCACTTAAACAGGAATCCCCTCTATGTAATCCCAACAAGTGGTTATCCAGCCTTCACTTAAAAACTTCCAGCAGTATAGAGCTAGCTCACCAGGTCCCAAGGAAGCAGCTCAAATGGTTAGAAAGTTCTCCCTTTCATTGAGTTGAAGTCTATTTCTCTCACTCTCCCCCCTTTTCTCCTAGTAGTTTGGCCCTCTGGGGCCAAACAATCAATCGATCCCCCAGCATTCATTAATCTCTACTGCACGCCAGACACCATATTAAGTGTAATGAAGAAATATAAATTGAATCCCCTTCCCCATCACAGAGCTATGAAAAAGGTATTAACCTCACTTTTTTTTTCAGAAGAGGAAACTGAGACCCAGAGAGATTGTGGCCTGTCTGAGATCATACAGCTGCTAAGGAGCAGAGCAGAGACTTTCCCTTCCCACTGTACCATACTGCCACCTCCCTGGCAGCAGGCAGCAATGAAAGAACCGTGTTTATCCAAGGAGCATAAATTCTTTAAGAAAGATTACTTATTGCTAGGTTACCCTGGGAGATGAAAGATTTACAATTAAAGCTAAAATGGAAAAAAAGACTTCATAAGCCCATCCAAGGTTAGAGCCGGAAAGAACCTAAAAGATGATCTTATCTCAGCCCTTCATTTTGTTTTGCTTTCCATGTTCTTCTGTTCAATAGAAAATATTTGTGGGTAAAGATGGATCACTTTGTTATTAGAAGCCAACCCTCAGATACTTCCTAGGTTAACCTCAAAGACTAGAGTAGAAGAAGTTAGATACTTACAAACCATTAAAGGGACCTTTCCTTCTATAAATCCAAGGTTACCCGATCTTTAGAGAGTTGGGACATCCTATTATTTTTGGTTTGTTTTTGCAACAACCTCTCCTGAGCCCAGAAAGTGCAGTGGGGGTATATAATTTATTTTTCAACCTAAAGGGAATTTTTTTGGAGAACTTTTTTTTTGACATATTCAGGATCCCCCTTCATGTCACTGGATGCAACCTGCAATGTGGCAAAACTAGAGAGGGGAAATCTCTAAGAGAGGCAGCCATTCTTGGACCTCAGATGAAGGTTTTGACTTCACTTTGGGAGCCAAACAGAAAGTCAAATAGGGTTGCATATAAGGCCTGGCCCAAAGTACCTAGTTAGCTGTGTCAGTCCACACAAATCATCATGATTCACGTCAGTGAGAAAGACCAGTTGGAAGGCACCTTAGATCTAGGGCTTGAAGGAAAGTTCGAAGTCATCTGGTCATAGGACAATAAATCTGGAGTTGGATGGGATCTCAGAGGCCATTTGTCCAACACTGATTTTACAGATGGAGAAATTGAAGCCCCGAGAGGTTAAATGATTGGCCCACGGTCACACACTGGATCTGAGCTCTAGAGTTGGAAAGGACCTCAGAGACAATCTTAATCCTACCCCTTTATTTTTTATTTTTTTTTATTTTTTTTTTTAAGCAATTGGGGTTAAGTAACTTGCTCAAGGTTACACGGCTAGTCATTTTTGATTTATGCGTGGGTGCTCATTTTTCTGAGGCCGGATCTGATCTCGGGTCATCCAAACTCCGAGGCCGGCACTCTTACTCACTGCGCCACCTAGCCGCCCCTTTAGGGCAATTGGGGTTAAGTAACTTGCCCAAGGTTACACGGCTAGGTTTTTGTTTGTGCGGATTAAGTGTCGGAGGCCGGCTCCGAACTCAGGTCCTTCTGATTCCAGGGCCGGCGCTCTATTCACTGCGCCACCTAGCCGCCCCCCTACCCCTCTATTTTACAGAAAAGGAAACTGAAGCCCACGGAGGAGGAAGGATTTGCTCAGAGTTACCTATTGTATCCTAGCTCTAGAGCTGGAAGGGACTTCAGAGGCCATTTAGTCCAGTCCTCTCATCTTATAGGGAGGAAATTGAGGCCCAGGTGGGGATGGGACTTGCCCACTTGGTGAATTAGCAGCAGAGCCGGGACTAATATCCTGCCCTCTATCCAGTTCTCCTTCCATTATGTTCTATTGCTTCCCATCTGCTTGACTGCCTTGAGTACCCTGTGCAGACAGTCTTCCTTTCCAGCAAGGGCCACCAGGCACAAAATGACTGAATCAGTGATGGCTCCCTCCACTTGGGGCCATGTAGACTTGCTTTAACATTTATGTTTGGGTATTTCATCCCCAGTCAAATATTGACTCTGTTCAGGGAGGTGGAATTTACATTTGAGTGGGAAATACTTTGAATGGACTTTTTAAGCCTGTACAGTCTTCCCTATCCTGAAGCAAAGGGCAACTTCAGTGATTCTCCTTGTTCCCACAGACTCCTGGCTTCCTTAGAGGAAGAGATAATATCAGACTGTTCTTAAAAGCCTCCGAATTTTCATCCTCCAGTGATGAGATTGTTAGCAGTGATGAGGAAGGATACTGTTACTCAAGGTTGGTTCTCTTGCTTTCTAGTATTATCTGCATCCTAACAGAAGAGGACAAACAGAAATAGACACTAACCAATTGGCCAATGATGCCCTAATGGAAGCTATGAGCTCTACTTATTATATATGTCTTGGGTACATTTGCAGTTTGACTCTAGATTTCAGATATGTGCCTTTTCTCTCTCTCTTCTGACACTGTTGGCATTGGCCCGCATGAATGCATGTGTTCAGGATGTCCTAGAATGTCCTCAGTCAGAATAGTTCCATTACAAATAGCCTTGAATTACTTTGCTCAGTAAAGTCATTATGAATACTTTTAAGGGCCACATTTTATGAGGCATTCTGGGAAGTTAAAATGTAAGAGGGCAGCCAGCAT
Source organism: Gymnobelideus leadbeateri (assembly GCA_011680675.1). Classification (NCBI taxonomy): domain Eukaryota; kingdom Metazoa; phylum Chordata; class Mammalia; order Diprotodontia; family Petauridae; genus Gymnobelideus; species Gymnobelideus leadbeateri. The sequence goes on from WOXC01001366.1 coordinate 4,047, forward strand.
AGGGAGGGGATCAAAAACCAGATCATTTTGATGAAGTTGAAACTGTTTAGCCTGAAGAGAGAAGAGCCAGGAGGGACAAATATAAGAATTTATAGCTGGGATATACCTTAGAGATTCTCTAAGAAGAATCCCCCAAAGGTTGTTTGACTTGTTCAAGGTTAGATGCTGCTAGCAAGTCACAGAGCTGAAACTGGAATCCAGGTTTTCTGACTCAACCATTCAGTGCTCTTTTCATATCACTGTTGCCCACAACTGTCCTCAGATATTTGAGGGGCTATCATATGAAAAGGAATAAGACATTCTGATTTGCACAAGAGGACTGAACCAGAAACAAGGAATAAAAATGACAGAAAATCAGGTTCCAATTCAATATAAAGGCCAAATTCCTAGCAATCACAATTGGCTAAACAGGCATATGCTATTTTCGTAGTTAGTAAGTTTCTTGTCATTTGAGGTATTCAAGTAGTGCCTATAAATTCCCATTTCTACACGAGACAGGTGGCTGGGCTGCCTCACCTCTATACTTTATTCTTGCTTCCCTTACATTGGGTTTGTATTTACTCAAATTAATGCTCAAGGCCCATTTTCCCCACATAAGAATATCTTCCCATAAGCAACCAATATTAAACACATGATATACATTATAGTATTAAAAAAGAGACAGGTAGGTGGTTCAGTGGATAGAGCACTATCCCTGGAGTCAGGAAGACCTCAGTTCAAATCCAGCCTCAGACACTTACTAGCTATGTGAATCTGGGCAAGTCACTTAACTCTGTTGCCTTAATCCACTGTAAAAGGGAATGACAAATCACTCCAGTATCTTTGTTAAGAAAACCACATGGACAGCCTGAATATGCTATGGTTCACGGGTCATGAAGTCAGACACGACTGAATGACTGAACAGCAACAATTAAAAAAGAATAATTTATTTAAAATTATGTAGGGGGAGTTGTTGGTCTTAAGTCTTAACAATATCTTAACAATGTGATGAGTCTCCCAGTTCAGCTTGATGAGATTACAGGGCATCAGTGTTTGTTCAGAAACATGTGAGGGACACCTTCCCAAAGTTAGGCATTCCCACTGGCATATTACTAGGACACAGGGGACACAAGGTGATCGACTGATGGAGTCTCAAAATGATGAACTCTTGTTAGAGTCATATTCCTCCATGGCAAGCTGACAGATGAGCTCAGTCCCTCTGTCTTGAGTCCACATCAAGACTCCTTTGCTTTTTTTCCCTTGTACCTGCCTCCAGGGTGTAGCAACGGATAATATAGTTGGGCTTTTCCCCTTGCACCCCTCTTATCACCTCCCAAAACACTAGTTAATGGTCATTTGCAGCAGAAGCACACGGTACACTACATGCATTTGCTTAGGTGACTTGAGAGGAGAATTCCCAGCTGTCTTCTGGCTTCTGTTTGCTATTCTGAACCCAAATCAGAGACCAGAAATCTGGTCAGATTCCTGGCCTCAGACGTGACAGCAGAAGAATCACTGGCTGAACCATCCTCCAGATTTCACAGTCCATCTCTACCACAGAGTCCAACCAGTTCCCATTTTCAGGGGCCATTTTTCTTCATTGGCAGATTGCCCAACCTTTCAACTACTTGATATAGGGTGCCTTTTCTTGCACAAGCACAGCCAGCTAGGAACCTTAACTTCTACACTTGCCATAGGATTATGGAACAAGTATTTCTCCAGTTATGGCTTCCTTGCCAGGAGCCATTTTGACCAAGGTTGAGACTTGGAGAGCAAGCTACTTGAGGCAGTATTCACTTGGGCAGGAATCACTAAGTCTAAAACTGCACCTTACCTACCATCCTTAAAAAGACCACACTCTGAGTATGGTAATCGCTACCAAACATGATAGAATGAGCCCCTGAGGTCTGGGCAGAATGTGCAGTAGAAGGAAAATGGAGCATTTTTAGTGCATGAGTACTAGCAAGATTGGCCCTACCAACTTTATTCCATGTCCTCCCTATCCCAATGTTTGGATAAGAGACACTTTTACTTGCTAACTTGTACTCTGAAGTCTTAGAAGACTTGGGGATGGAGAAGATGTGGCAGCTTACAACCTGTATAGTGTGGTTCTCTGAAATGAATATGGCAGCAAGAAAGGTTCTATTTTCAGTTTGAAAAACACATTCCCCATATTCATGAACAGAAGTTCTCATTTTGCTGCAGACAAGTTAATTGCAAAATTTACTGTCACCACTAGATATTTCCGGAGCTGGGGATATGCCCACAGGGCCCCTCTTGGGGTTCCACACAGTGCTGGGCCTGCCCTGCTCCCCCTGTTTGTCTGCCTTGCTTTGAACATTTGTCAACTTAGTGCTCTGGGCACATCACCAGCTCTCTGTAGCATATACAGGCCTTCTTTTCTGCAAACACACAGTATTTTCATATTTATATTTTTCCATGGCCATTGGTATTTAAAATATTATAAAAGAACATTAGAAACCATTGAAAGTCTCTCCTTTTTTTTAGAAAATCATTAACAGTAGATTTGTTCATATATATAACACACACACACACACACACACACATACATACATATACACACATATTTATGAAAAAATCCTCCACTGTTACTATACTAATTCATTCTGATTCACCTGAAATTTACAAAGGCCTTTTTAGGTCCTCAAGCACTTTTTTTTTTTTTTAAAGCAATTGGGGTTAAGTAACTTGCTCAAGGTTACACGGCCAGTCAGCTCATTTTCTGAGGCCGGATCTGATCTCGGGTCATCCAAACTCCGAGGCCGGCACTCTTACTCACTGCGCCACCTAGCCGCCCCTTTAGGGCAATTGGGGTTAAGTAACTTGCCCAAGGTGACACGGCTAGGTTTTTGTTTGTGTGGGTTAAGTGTCGGAGGCCGGCTCCGAACTCAGGTCCTTCTGACTCCAGGGCCGGCACTCTATTCACTGCGCCACCTAGCCGCCCCCCTCAAGCACTTTCTAACTAACATTCTTATTTACTCCTCACAATCCCTAGAAGCTTAGTAGGGCAGGGATTATCATCCCAGAAAATTGCTCATGGTTATATAGCTAGTAAGTGACATGGGTGGGATTTGGACTCAGGTCTCCTTTTGTAGTTTGTCTCCTTTTTCTGAGATTTCTCAGGAAAACATAAAAGGTGGGAAGGCATAGAGAGGAATAGATGTTATTCTTTTTTTTAATTTTATTGATGTATTTTATTTTTATATTCTCATTATTTCTGATATATCCCTTTCTTTTCCTCCACACCCCATCTCTTAGAATAAATTTTCTTAACAAAGTTCAAAACTAGATTACTTTCCTTTATAATCCTGTCTTTTATTTTCCGCATCTAAAAAACTTATTCTGAGAAGAGGATCCATAGATTCCACCAGACACTGCCCAAAAGGATCCAAGACACCAAAAAAGGGTTAAAAAGGGGTGGGGAAAAATTTAGTCAAGCCATCAACAAAGTGTGATGGTATAATACTCATCACAATAATACCCATACCCATCCCCCCTTCCCCCCCACCCCGTCCTTCAGCAAAGATGGGAGGATGGTACCTGAGAAATCAGTTTTTGAAGGTATAGGCTGATATAGACTGACAAACTCCACATGATTGCTCCATATGTGTACCTCACTTTAAACAAACTCAATATATCTAAATTCATATAAAGAATCAATCGTGATCTCATTGCAAAAAGAATCACCAGCTACAGTTTATGTGAAACCCAGAAGAAATCGAGGTATTATGCACAGTGTAGCACATATATTCTAGACCAGCATTCCCCATTTACTTTATCATTCACCATAAGCTTTTCTGTGTGATGGCACAGTTATATATTCTCATTATTACCACCTTGGAAATAGCTACTAAAGCAACAAGCTTATTGCAAATGGAAGGGTTAAAAAGGCTCAAATTGCTAATGCCTCCCAGCTCAAAATCCTGTGAGGTAAGAAAAGTGGATGGGCTCACATTCTATAAGTTAAGTCTGAAGAAAGAAGGCCAAATCAGTTATGTTGCTTCAAATATGAACTGTATCGCTCATGCAAATGGACAATACATGAAGGGGCCTCTCATTATGGGAAATGATGCTGTGTGCTACAGAGCAAACACATTCCAATCCCAAAAGGGAATAGTGGTTCCACCTCCCCAAGGCATTGGATGACTATGGTCTGATTCTGGCCCAACATTGACAGGGGTCTCCTTCATTTAATTGGGAATTTTTTTAAGCAGCTGTTGGGAACACAAATGCCTAAGTATTCAAAACCGTGGGTTTTGTGAGTTCTAAGAAATTCATCTTGTCTCTAGTCTCCCCCTAGGCTAATATCAAAGTGTGCACATTGAAGCAGCATGGCTGGGCCTTGTTAAGTCGCACCCCAATGCTATTTAGTGAGCATCTTTCCAGATGTGTTTGTTGCTGGGTTTCTTCTTTTCATTAATTGGAGTTTGTTACCAGGCACCACTTAAGCAATGGAGGATTGGATTTCCCAAGGACAAGGGCCCCAAAGGGACTAGAACGGAAAGCCAAAAGCAGAGGAGTTGAATCGAAGGTAAAACTAACTGTTTGAGAAGGGGTGAAAATGAGTTCTCAGTCATTGTAAATTTACTTTTGTATGTGATCAACAGCCCTTCCTAACAGGAGGACAGCAGTTCCCCTGAATGCCGTGAACACGTTTAATATTAGCTGGGGAAATTATACCTTCCCTGTTGCAATTCCCTTGGCTCCTCCATGCTTTCAGGGACAAAACCCCATCTCTTGGCTTGCTTTTCTCCCTCACTGAATCACATGTTTGAGGCTATGTCTACAGATACATTCGGTTTTAATTAAAACACATTTGAAAAGATGCTTTTACAGTTGAAAAACTGTTTGCCGAAAATAAATGGGGTCAAGGAGGGTTTACATGACTCCATCGATCCAGAGTAAGTCAGAGGGCAGAGAGGAGCACTCCCTAAACTTTTCCCAACTTTTTGAAGTTGATGTTCCTCTGTGTCAGTATCAGAGACAAATCTTAGGCTGACTGATCAGTAACCCAATTCAGTATAGCATTTGTGATATCCTAAAAATTACTTTTTTGTGGTTTTTTTGGGGGGTAGGGAGAAGGATCTTAAGCCAAATGCGTATGTGTCAGTTGCATCTGTCAAGATCCTACAAGTTCTGGCATAGTCACATGCTAGAGAATAAGGAGGAGTTCAAAGGCATTTTCAAGGAAACAGCCAGAGGGTCAATGCTGTTTCAGCCTTCTGGTGCATGCTGTGGCTAAGTCCTCCTATACTTTGTAGTACAAACCCCACTGCACAGAATCTCCCCAAGGATATACACAAGACAGGGAAATGAGTCAATCAGTAAACATTTATGAAGTGCTTACCCTGGGCCAGGTACTGTGCTAAGTACTGGGAATTCAAAGACAAAAGTGAGTGTCCCTTCCCTCAAGTAACTTACAGTCTAATTGGGAGACAAGTGTATATATAATATATGCAAGCAAGTTTTGGGGGAAAGCACTAATAGCTCGAAGCAATAGGAAAGGCTTCAGGTTGTTGATAAAGCATGGGTTGTCTTAAAGGAGCCAGATCTTCTAAGAGGTAGATAGGAGGAGGTACATTTCCAGTTATGGGGGTCACTGCAAGGGTACAGATTGTGTGTGCAACAGCATATAGGCCAGTGTGATTGAATCAAAGTGTGCACGGAGGGGAGTACGGTGTACTAATACTGGAAAGGTAAGAATGGGTCAGAGTATAATGAAATTTGAAGGGCAGAGTAGATTATAGTTGATCCTAGAGGTAATAGGAAACCATGGGAATTTATCGAATAGCAGTAGGTGTGTGATAGGGTCAGACCTGTGCTTTAGAAATATCACTTTGGCAGCTGTATGAAGACAGAATGGAGGAGGAGAGACCTGAAGTTGGGAGACCAAATGGGAGGCTATTCCAATAGGTTAGGTAAGAAGTGACAAGGGCCTAAATTAAAGTGGTGGTGGTGTGATTGGAGATTGGGGGACATATTGGAGAGGTAGAAATGCCAAGATTTGGCAGCTGATTAGATATGGAGTGGGAATGAGAATAAGGAGTCAAGGAGGACACAGAAGTCTTGTTCCAATGGCACCCTTGACAGGAAAGTTTGGGAAAAGGAAAGGTTTTAGGGAAGGTAATGAGTTTTGGTTTGGGATATGGTGAGTTTGAGTTACCTGTTGGAAATCTGGTTCAGAGCTGATGAGGTTACCAGGTGAGAGTAGAGATAAGAGAAGTGGATAAGGCCTGGGGGAATGCACACAGTGAAGGGGCACAATATGGTTGGTGAATCAGCAAAGGAGACTGGGAAGAAAGAAACAAATCAGACAGGTAGGAGGAAAACCAGGAGAGAACAGTATCATGAAAACCTAGAGAAGAGAGAGAATCCAGGAGGAAAAGGTGACCAAGAGTTTTAGATACTACACAGGGGTCAAGGATGAGAATCAAACACAGGCCATAAAATTTTGCAACTGAGAAATCATTGGTGACTTCGAAGCAGTTTCAGTTGGATGAAGCCAGACTTCAGAAGATTTAGAGGACAGTGAGAGACAGGAAGCGAGTGTAGACGGCTTTTTCAAGGAGTTTTCCTGGGAAAGTGAGGAACCCACAGGAAAAATGGCAGAGGTAACCAGACTACAGAGCTTCACACAGTCAGCTACACACAGTGCCACACAGTCAGCTCACCTCACTCCCCTGCTCTCCCTTCCAACAAGTCAGTCAACTCTGTAGTATCAGAGCCTGTCTAGAAACATTGGCCAAGTAGCCTGAGCTAGTTCTGCTTTTATAAGCTTGCTACAGGAAGCCTCTGAGAGAGAGAGGTTGGGACCTTCTCTCAGGCAATTTGGTGATAGCTGCTGCCTTCCTGATTGTGGTAAGAGTTCTTTTCCTAGATGATGGGGATACTAAGACCTATCTGTCTCTTGTTTTCTTTTCCCTGAAAAAGAGTCTGTGACTGGGCCTTATCACTTGTACCTGGTGGCAACTGGCTTACGCTGGCAAGGGCACATCCTTCTCCTTTAGTTCACACAATCATAGATCTAGAGCAGCAGGAGACCTTTGAGATCATCTTGTCCAACTCCTCATTTTACTGATGGGGAAACTGAGGCCCAGAGAGGTTAATGACTTGCCCAAGGTCATGAGTTAATAAAGAGCAGAGCTGGGATTCAAACTCAGGTCCTGTGATCCCCAGACTCAGCACTCTTTTCATTAAGTATCACCGCCTCCAGCTATAATCCAGTTACCTTGAGCAAATCACTTTCTTTCTCATCTTCCTGGACTTTGGTTTCCTTCTCTGTAAAATAAGGCCATCTAGTGCAACCACCTCAAATTTGTCACTTTTTACGTGGTGATGTGTAAGATCTTTCACTGATCGACAGGGCAATCTAAAGAACTGTTCCAAAAGCACTGGAGATTTCCCCAATACAAAGAGACAAGAGGAAAGAGTGGTGATCTATCGCCTGAAGTTCACATAGCCCTTTTAGGTCCTCGAGCACTTTTCCTACCAATCTCTCATTTGTTCCTCATCACAACTCCTGGGCCCAGACCTTATCACCTGAGAAACTCATCCATGACCATATGGCTTGTAGGTGACACAGGTGGTATGTGAACCCAGGCCTCCTAGCTCCCGGCCCAGTGCCCCTTCTACATACAAATCAGTCATCTCATAAAATCAGTACTATCTGTAATTAACATGGAAACACTCAGTGACCCCAAACCAACTGAATCATATTCTCCCAGGCCCACATGTTCTACTGAAAGTGAGGCTTATGGGCATTAGAAAAGGCTCAAGGCCTCTATCAAAAGGCTGCAAATAACCATAAGGATTCCAACTCACAGGTAGAAAATCTCTTCTAGTAGAAGTATGAGCAAAAGGTTCAAAAAGATATTTACTGTGGGATAGATGGAAGAGTAGCTCCATAAACTCAGAGGAGCCAAGGACAGGGAAAAGGGAGGGACAGAAAAAGATGGAAACATGGACCAATCCTGGGTTACCCTTTCCCACTGGGTCCCAGTCATTTCCCCAGGCAGTTCCAGTTTTCTTTTTACTTAAGCACTTCTCCCCAAAGACCTTTGATCAACATCCCAAGATAAAATATTTTCTGGCTTAGATGAATTCCCCCTCCACAAAAATGTGGTTTTGCTCTTTAGGTTTTTTGTTGCTGTTATGAAGATGGTCAATCAAAAAGAAGCATTTGGTCAAACGTGACATTACTGTCATCCTCACATATGGTAAGGTGCAGATTCAACTTTCAAGAAATACATTCTTGAAAACAGAACTGAATCTACAACTAGGTATCCTCCCACCTGATGGCACCAGGCGCCTTTTTTGCATTGTCCTAACTCAAAGGCTTAAGCTAGAGATTATGCACTGTGATTTCCTCAACGTGGGGCACTCCAGGTGAGGAATCCCCTATGTGAAGGCAGATGGGTACCTGCACTGCCACTTAGAATCTTGAGAGTTGCCTGGAGTTACTCATCGAGGGTCACACAGGCAGTATGTGTCAGAAGGGGGACTTGAACCCAGGTCCATCCTGACTCTAAGGCAAGTTCTCCACCCATGATGCCATGCTGCCTGTCGAGCTAGAGATAGTCAATTCAAGTTGGCAGGCATTTATTAAGCACCAACTGTGTGCCAGGTGCAAGTCCAAAAGTGAAACCCTTCCAGCACCCAAGGAGCTTTCAGTCCATTTGGAACAAACACCACATAAACATATAATCAGAGACAAACTACATATAAAGTAAGTTGGACAGAGAAGAATACCCATTGGGATCATCAGGAAAAGGCTCCTGTAAGAGGCAGCACTTGAACTGAGCCTTGAAGAACCAAAGGATAGATATACTTAACTAAAGGGATATCAGCGTACTTTTTGGCTCCCCTCCCCCCATATAAAACTATTTTAAAAGCCCAAAGTATCAAATATTAGAGAGCATAGTAGAAAATTTTATAAAGGAAACTTAAAAAATGCTCAAGTATGATTTTGTACTTTTTTGATGATCTTCGGCTCTCAGCAATCATAGCTTAATCTAATCGCTTCTTACCAGACTTTTATTAGACTTGGCCAATTTAACTCAGTCTGAATCCTGTCTTGGAACTAAATCCCCTTCCGGGGCTGATAGTATTTTCCAGGACTTCAAGCTAGTTTGATCTCAAAAGCTCCCCTGGGCACCTTTCCTTAGTTTGCCAGTAATGTTGTCCCATAACAGCCATAGGTGGTCTGTTTACCCTGCTTAGACTTAAGGAAGTGCCTTGGTTTACCTTTCTGGCATTCTGTATGATTTATAAGGCCTGTGTCATGTTTCCTCTGACACTTCTGAATCCTTGGACTATAAGGGTATATAGGATGTCTCTCTGTTTCAACTTGAAAGCCCTTCATGATTGGTTCTACCCAAACAGAAAATTTCTCTGGCTATTTTCTGTCCATTTCAATAGAGTGCATTCCTGGCCCCTCCCATCAGGTATTTATTTGAGCCTCACAAATTGTGACACCAGCCCATTTAGAATCAGTTTTCCTAAAGGGTCATAGTGTTTTTCATATGTCCTCAAGTCTTCCTCCTCTGATGCTTCATCAAGACTCTGGAAAGGTTTTCCACATGGACCTGGTTGACAGAGCAGCTCACCACAGCAATTCACAAAGTCACAGAGGGGTGGAAGAATCTTGTGGGAGGGGTACATGAGCCGTCAAAGTCACGCCTCCTGAGCATGCTCAATTCCCTTTTGCTGCTGATTAATATTATGTTAATATTATCATAACTGGAGCTTGTCTGGGGCTTTGAAGCTTGGAGAGTGCTTTATATACATTAACTCTTTTGAACTGCACAGCAACCCTGTGAGGTAGAAGCTCCTGGGATGAGAAGCTAATCAGACAATGGGCTTGTTACAGCAAGCAATCAATGGCCTTGTAGTGTTGTCCACATGAAGGTCATTATTATTCTCTCAAGGCACACCTCTGACATGTACTGGCTGGAGGACCCTGGACAAGTCACTTAACTTCTCAGGATGCTAGGCAACTCTCCAAGACTAGAAATTGCAGAGAACGTCCCAACCTGCATTGGCAGAGGGAGTTTCCTAACTAGGGAGATCCCTATAAGCAAAGAAATCACTGTCCTTAAGTCACCATTGCCTAACCAGTCAACCCTTTTCTACAGTGACCACTCCAGAGAACATTTGTCCATGGCAGAGTAAAATGAATAAGGATATGTGATTTTAAAAGAGGGAATCACGATGCTGACTTTGCAATGTCTCAGGGTCATGGAATCATAGAAGTAGAAGGAACCTCAGAGGCCACTTACCCCAACCTCCTCACTGTACCCTAAGGCCCAGGGAGGGGAAAAGATTTGTCTAAGAATTCTTAGATTTAATGGGGCAGCTAGGTGGCACAGTGAGTAGAGCACTGGCCCTGGAGTCAGAAGGATCTGAGTTCGGATCCGGCCTCAGACACTTAACGCACACACAAATAAAAACCTAGCTGTGTGACCTTGGGCAAGTTACTTAACCCCAATTGCCCTCAAAAAACAAACAAACAAAAGAATTCTTAGATTTAGAGCTAGCAGGGACCTCAGAGGCCATCTAGGCCAACCCCTCATTTTACAGAGAAGGAAATGGAAGCCCAAAAAGGGGAAGGGACTTGTCCAGGGTTACATATAGGATCCTAGGACAACCAACTCATTCTACACATAGAAAATTAATACCCAGAGAAGTTAAGTGACTTGCTTGAGGTTGCATACATAGTGGCAAAGCTGGGATTTGGACTCACTGACTCCAAATCCATTGCTCTTTCCAATATACCACACTGCCTCCTATGGCTCCATTTATGTCAAGGTACATTATGAAATTCCTAAATGCATCCATTACCGATTTGAGTTTTCTTTTGTTTTCTTTCATTTTTTAAAAAGAAGACATGCCTTAGGGCATTATAGGGATGTGTAGCCATCATGAAACCAAACAGCATGAGGATAACCCAACACAGTGCCCCTCACTGAGAATTGGTGCCAAGTACGAAATCCTGTACAAATTCTCCCTCATCTCTATCCTGGATTCTTCCTCTTCCTTCCCCACCCTGCTCCCCCAAGACTTCTTTTCTTTAGGTCAATGTCAGGGCTGCATGTTCAGGCTGCAGAATTGATATATGCCTTTTCCCCACTTTTAGCTCTACTAGATGCAGATGCATGTTCTGAGGATTTGGTGCTCCCCAGCCAGAGGGCTAGAGAGTCTCTTACTGCATGCAGCTCCAGGTTTGGAGGGTAGATCAAACCACAGATGCTGAAAGCTTATATTCCTCTAGCCATGTGCATCCCAAGCTGGCAGGACTGCCTTCTTCTGACTATCACCTCCTCATCAAAATGGGTCTTGGTTTGAATCCTAGATTGCAAGTGCTAAAAACAAGTCGTCCAAAAGCATCTCCTCCTCCACCTCATCATTCACCTCCTTTTTCGACCCCAAACTTCTCCAGCTCACACCTCCTTCCAGCCCTTCAAGAAGGATCTTTGGCTCCTGTAAGTATGCTTACTATGATCTCAGATATAATACAGCCTTTGTGGTGTGGGGATAGGTGGGGAAGGAGAAGCAGGGAGTTCGCCATACCTGTGATTTCATAGGTGTAAATGTAGACCAGGTTCAGACCAGTACGTCTTCTGTAACTTAGAAAGTTAGAGGTGTCTGTGGGGCCCAAAGAAGTTAAGTGATTTATTCAGGTTCACATAGCCAATATGTGGCAGAAATGGGACTTGAATCCTGGTCTCCAGACTCTAAGACCTACAAACTCCACCCCGCTCCTCATTATAGTCATTCATTATTAAACATACTACAGCAACAACAATATTGTAACAGTGACCAACTGTGAAAGACTTAGCTACTCTGATCAATACGACTATCCAAGACAATTCCAAAGGATCCATGATGAAAAAATTCTGTCTACCTCCAAAGATAGACCTGGTGAATGAACTCTTGAGTGTAAATTGAAGCATGTTTGTTTGGGGTTGGTTTTTTTTTTGGCTTTTTCATCTTTTTTCTTACAACGTGGCTAATGTGGAAATGTGTTTTTCATGACTTCATATGTAGAATGGGTATCATATTTCTTGTCTTCCTGGTGGGGGAGGAAGGGAGGGAGGGAGAGAATATGGAACTGAAAAAAAAATTTAAAAATTATTAAGCATATCATAACATTTTCCAGTTGTGGTGGTATGTAAGGAAATTAAGGAATCTTAATTTTCAAGTGATGTATAAAGTCAGTCTGGTGTGTGTGTGTGTGTGTGTGTGTGTGTGTGTGTGTGTATGTGTGTGTGTGAGTCTATCTGTTGTTTTGTGGTGGGATAGAGGTGTGTATGGGGGAACAGAGATACATGATACCAAACATCTGTCCCATAACAGAAAAACTCAGTTACTAGCCTGAATTTTTCCACTTTCATTTGGATGTAAGCTTCTTTTATTTAAACAAATGCTTTATTAACTCCTGTTTTACATCATTCATTTCCGTCAGATTTTGAGTTACAATTTTTTTCCCTGTTTTTCCCCTACCCACCCTCCCAGAATAGCAGTCCCACAAGATATCGCTTCCTCCAATCTGCTATCTCCCATATCTTCTCCCATACCCCCTTCGACTTTTCTATTAGAGCAAGGTGAATCTCTGTGCCCCAATGCCTGCACATCTTATCTCCCAATTACATGCAAAATAGTATTAATAATAGTATTTATATATATTTGAAACATTGAATTTTAGCTTCTTAAGGGCAAGGATATAATTTCGTTTTTATCTCTGTATCCCCAGCACCCAAGGCCTAGCTCAGGATAGGTGCTTAAGGAATTAATACTTATTCATTGACTGATGGGCTATGGCATTGCTTGTGGCTAAGGATAGGCATTACACACTGCTCACAGTATATTGAAATATCTTCTTCTTGACTTGTCCTCTATGGTCCCTGAGCTTTGACTTCATCATGCTTGAAAAGGACTCTTTTCTCTTGCCCTCCTCCCCCACCCACATTTCTACCTGTTGCAGTCTTCCTTTCACCTCCCCTACTCCCTTCATGGCCCAGCTCAGGTGTCACCTCCTACTTGTCGCCTTCCCTGATACCCCCTGCCCCACGTGACCTCTCTCCATACTCACCATATTCTGATGTGTATTTGTTTTCTCTTCACTCATGGAGGGTATGGCCTGTGTCACTTGCACATACGGTTAGGTCCTGATTAGTGTGAATAATTTATCCCCTGAAGATTTGCCTCTTTGAAGGTATAATTACACAAAATATGGTACTTGGTAGAAGCCCAGCAGAAATATTAAATGCAAATTCAAATAATGGGAATTGATCCCTATTGACCTGATAGAACTGAATTAGTCTGTCTGGATGAATGGATGACTAACACTTTAACCTCTCTTTCTTCTTCCTTTTTTTCCCCTTAGGTGAAGAGAAATATGAATTTCGTAGGAAATCGAGGAAAGCCTCTGTTGTCAACGTCAATCCCATCAATGCCCGCCCACAGAGTGACAGCCCCGAAATCCGAAAATACAAAAAGAAGTTCAGCTCGGAGGTGCTCTGTGCAGCTTTGTGGGGTGAGCTGGTCCTCTTTGAGTTTGTCCAAACTGAGTCCCTCACTTTATGAAGGGCTCCAACCCTGTGGAAGTTAGAGAATGAAGTCATTTGTTCCTAATTTCTCTGTCAGTCAAAGAACATTTGTTGACAATGACCAAGTCAGCCAGAAATTATTGTCTAAATAGGTACATTGGATGTCTGATGACTTCAGTGACCCAGTGACCTCATTTATAAATATATTTTTATTTTGTTTTTACATCTCCATCATTTCTGAGTATATCCATAAAGAAAAAAGAAAAGTGGGGAACAACCAATCCAGCAAAACCAACCTTTTTGACAATATATACAATATGGCACACCCCTAGATCCCCACCTCTGCAAAGAAGAGAGAGAGCTGTATTTTCTCAACTCTTCTTGAGGGCCAAGCTCCAGTTATAATAATATAGCATTCACTTTCCCTTCTTGATGTTGTTCTTTCTGTTTACAATGTTGTAGCTTTTGTTTACATTGTTTTTCTGACTTTGCTTACTCTATATCAGTTCATATAAATTTTCCCATACTTCTCTGTGTTCTTCATATTCATCAGTTGTTATAGGGCACTGTGATGTATCGTTACATTCACATGCCAAAATGCATTTAGCCATTTCCTAATTGAAGGGCATCAATTTTCATTTTTATAACTTCAAACCAAAAAGATACACCTCTGTATGTGTAAATAGTAAAAAAAATCAACTCATTCTCCCCATCTATCCATCCATCCATCCATCCATCCATCCATCCATCCATCCTTCCATCCATCCCCCTATGTCTCTAATTTCCTAATCACGCCATTAATCCAGACCTGAAGGAATGACAGACAAGAATGGGAGAGTGAGCTAAAGAAAGCTGCTCTTGACTCCATGACTTGGGGAGTCAGCTAGCCTCTGATGACTGCTGCTCAGAATAGAATCATCAGTTCCTCTGTGATCTCAAGTGACCAATGCCAGAACAGTGGGGTAGGGAGGGAAGATGAGACAAACCATCATTCCTTTAACCCCCACTATTCCCCTTTGCGCTAGGTTCTCCCATGCTGTCTCCCCAATTTTGCACTAGGTTCTCCCATGCTGTCTCCCCAATTTTAGACTGATACCACAAACTCTGCCTATTTCCTGAACTTCAGATTTGCGTAACTGTTGAACCCGAGCTTGATTATCACTCAGATTGTTGATTCCCTCCATTCACAACTTGTACCATAGCATCTTTCCCGGGGCCCTAGTAATTGTCCCCTAATCACCAACATTGGCAATTCTGCAATGTTGTCTCAATGTTTCTCCACCAAGGTTCATCCCTGCCTCCTCCTTATTCTGTTTACAGGTCGTAAAGATATGATTATCTCCATTTTACAGATGAGGAAACTGAGTCATAGAGATCAAGTGACTTAAGTCACTTGCTTAAGGTTGTATACCTACTTAAAAGTGTATCTGACCTCAACATTTAGTCTTCTAACTCCAAATCCACTACCACTTTCCAATTTTAACCTACTTTGCCAATCCAGTTTCTATTACACTTCATTGCCTCTCAAAGTAATCTCATTTTCACTACTTTAGTTTCATTTTTCATTTTGATATTTTTATCTTGCCTCTAGAGAATAAATAGAAGGATCAACAGAACTTGTCCATGTGTCAGGTTGGAGCCTAAAGACATGTCAGTGGAAAGCTGATTTCATAGACACTTGGTACTGGGGTGTTGTTGCTGTTGTCTTTCCCCAAGGAAAAAGTAGCTTAGTATTAGTTCTTTTTTAAATAAAGAAATATTCTAAAAGTGCAAAAGCCATTAGCTGACAGATTTTGATAAAGGGTATCAAAAGACATCATAAGTTCTCTTGAGTCTAAATGACTTCCAGTAAAAATGTTCAGATGTATTTTCAGAGGCATGTAAGTAACTTCTTCAATTTTTCATAGATTCCATGGTCAGAATTACAAAGGAGTATGATGGACAATTTCCAAAAACCTACCTGCTCAGCTAGCACAGTGGATGAGCACACTGGAGTCAGAAAGGACTGAGTTCAAATCTACTCTTAGCCATTTACTAGTTGTATGACCCTGGGCAAGTCACTTAACCACTGTCTGCCTCAGTTTCCTCATCTAGAAAATTAGGATAATAATAACATCTACCTTGTAGGTTTGTTGTGAGGATAAAATGAGATAATATTTGTAAAGTGTTCTACAAACCTTAAAATAAATGCTAGTTATCATCATCATCATCATTATCATAGAGCCTAGAGCAGTGTCAGACAGTCTCTGCATTTTGTACTTCTCACTCTTCAAGGATTGCCAAGTTTAGACTGGGAGCTGGTGGTGGGAGGTGTCACATACAAGGAGGAACAAGGATAGGGTCCATTTTTCAAATTGTATAACTCAGGGGCTCCCTGCCCCTAGATAGGTGTTTGAAGAAATAAGGACCTTTGCTAAACAACGTTTTGTGAACCAGTAAAAATTTACTAGTTGCCTATGGTTGAGAAACACTGAATGAAATAAAAAAAAAACCCACCATACACAATTTGATGCAGTGTGAGCTAACGAAGAATGTTGTTTTCTATGTACAGGTGTCAATCTGCTGGTAGGAACGGAGAGTGGGCTGTGGCTGCTGGACCGAAGCGGCCAGGGAAGAGTTTACTCTCTGATAAGCAGACGCCGATTTCAGCAAATTGATGTCCTGGAAGGGCTAAATGTGTTGATCACCATTTCAGGTTTGTTCATGATCCCCAAGGGACCCTATTTTTGCCTTCCTCTGTAATCCCAGTGCTTCCCTCACTGTCTCCCACATAGTAAGAGCTTTGTAAACGCTTCTTTGTTGATTGACTGATTAATTGCCATGCCAGGGGAGTTATTACACCCATAAATTAGGTTGTGAATTGTGTTTAAAAAAAACAACTTTCTTTTAGGTAAAGTAAAACAATATTTGTAGAAAAACACTATTTAAGCTTAGCCTTTATCAGCTTCATGCTTACCTGAGTGTCTGAAGTTCTACTTAAATTATCTTTCCAGTCTTCCTCTAAGTTTTTTATTTGGGTTCAGAACTTTAGAGCATAGGATCCTAAATTGAAAGCTAGAAAGGCCCTCTGAGGCCATCTTGGCCAAGCCCCTCGTTTTATAAAGAGAAAACTGATGCTCAAAGATCAGAACATCAGAAGTAGGCTTTCAACCCTGGTCTATTAAGTCTAGAACCAGTATTCTTCCCACTGTACCAGATAGAGTGCTTGTCCTTTTTCCTCTTCTATGTTTTCCCCCACCTAAACCCTCTACATCAAGACACTTGTGTCCTGTCCTTGTCCTGGGACCACATACCTACTTATCTTGAAATTTGCCCTTTCCCGTGGCAGTAGATGACCTAGCTCCTCAGGGCCCAAAGCTTTAGCTGTCACAAATCCTCCAGTGCATAGGACAGCTGGCACAGAAACAAGGATCTAAAACTTCCCAAAGTGCCTTGAGGTCGGACCATAGGGAAGGACCATGATGTAATAGTAAGCACTCTGGATTTGGAGTCAGGAAGAGCTGCTTCATATCCTGCCTCAGATACTATCTGTGTGACCCTAGGCTCTCACCTCCCTGGACCTCAATTTCCTCATCTGTAAAGTGAGAGTTGGAATCATTGACTCTAAGGACCTTTCCAACTCTAGATCTGTGATCTCATAATCCTTGAGAAATGGGGTATGGGGGGATAGAGGTAGACATCAAATTGTCATGAGAAAGGGAATGCAAGCCTCTGAGAAGAAAGGTCTGGGACCTTTGTCTTTCAATGAGTGTGGTCATGGTGATCTGACAAAATGAGGAAGAAAAATACAAAGAATAGGCTTGCTTCTATAAAAATTATTCTAATTATAGTCATTCGTGAAAAGTACTTAACCAGTTTAATTGCCATGCAGACCAATAATGATTAAAGGCATCATTAAGTACGTGTCAGATTAACTTGGTTGTAATTTTTATTTGATCTGAACAGATGCTCATTCTTCATAGTTTGTTGCTCATATAGAAAGGTTGTAAGCTCACAACACAAAACCAAAAAAATAGAAGGACCATTGCATTTTGTTCTACACTACTTCTAACATATTGGAAAACATCTGGGTGTTTTAGAGATTTTATTCTATATGGTTGCATCTTTTAACTTTTTGTCCAGATGTCTGCAGATGTGTAGTCACAGGCCAACTGTGACCATAGACACATTCAGAAGACAAAAGTGAGGGTAGATAGCAAGAGGAGGAATGCAACTATGGAATATGCCTTTAAGAGTAGTGGCACCCCAATTGCCCTCCAAAAAGCAAAAAAAGAGTAATGGCAGCAATGCTAAACTCAACATCATCTGTGGCTAGTGAAGAAAGCTAAGGGCAAAAGAAGGGGTTGGGATAATTTAGCTATATTGGGGAAAATAGGAAGATCAAAGGATAAGACAGGTGCTTCAAATGGATGGGACAATGCTAGGTGATGATATGGAGAAAGCAGAGTTGCTCAACTCTTATTCAGCTTCTGTTTTCTCTGCCAAGAAAAAGATGACTTTTGCACTGGAATTGATGGAGGTGATACCCAAGTTAAGTAAGAAGATAGTAACCAAGCCTCTGATTGTCTTGGATGAATTCAAGTCATCTGATCCAAATGAACTACATTCTTGGGTACTGAAAGAACTGGCAGATGTGATGGCTGAGCCACTATCAGGGATATATGAAAGACCATTTAAAAAGAAAGCTTGTGCAGAGCAGGAGGTGTCTGACAAGACTGGAGAGGGGAAATTGTCCCTAATTTCAAAAAGGGGAAGGGAATGGAGTCTGTAAATTACAGGCCAATGAGTTTGACTTTAGTTCCTAGTAAAATTCTAGGAAGTTATTAAAAAGATGACTGATGGACATCTAGGAACCAGTGATCACAAGGAATGTGACTTCAGCGAGAATAGACTATGCCGGATTAACCTTGCTTCCTTTTTTAATGGGGTTATTAGTCTGGTATATAAGGGGAATGTTGTGGATACAGCTCACCTGAAATTTAGCAAAGGATTTGATAAGTCCTTCCATGCTATTAATGTGGTAAAGATGGAACTCTATGGGATGGATAGCTGACCCCAAGGAATAGTTTGATGTCAGAGGTCTTCAGTGAAGTGCCTCAGGAATTTGCACTTGTTCTTATGCTATTCTATATTATTAGGAATGACTTGGCATGCTTAGCAAATTTGTAGGTAGCGCAAAGCTGGGAGGAGTCACTAACATGTCTGAAAGCCCGAATATGAAAAGATCTTGACATTTTAATTTTAAAATTAAGTTGTTTAAAATGAAATATAACAATCTTTATTAACAACATATCAACATAAAGTCTTATCTTGGGGTCAAAAAATTAACTTCATAAGTATAAAATAGTAGAGGTATGGTTAGAGCCCTTCATCTGTAAAAGGGCTGGGCATTTTAGTGACCTCTAGGATCAATATGTCAGTAGTGTGATGGAAGCCAAGAAAGCTAGTGTAATCTCGATCTCCATTGAGAGAAGGATAGTGTCCGGGATCAGGGAAGCATTGGTTGTACTGTACTTTGCAGACTGAATCTGGAATCTTGTTTTCAGTTGAAGGTGCTACGTTTTAGGAAAGACACAGAGAAGCTGGTGAGCCTCTAAAGGAAGTTAGTCAGTATAAGAAAGGGCCTCAAGTTCACATCATATGAAGATTGGTTGAAGGAACTGACCACGCTGAGCCTAGAGAAGAAAATACTGAGGGGTGCCATGCTAGCTGTGTTCAAATATTCGAAGGCTTGTCATATGGAAGAGAGATTAGCCTTGTTTTCCTTGGCCCCAGAGGGCAGAACCTGGAGCAATGGGGGGAAGTTGCAAAGGGGCCCAGTGAGGCTAGATGTCAGGAAGAACTTCCTTACCATGAGAACAGTCCAAGAGTGGAACTGAAAGCCATGCTGTGGTTCAAAAGCCAACAGTTTAGTTTGGCCACATGAGAAGAGGCTGAGGGTGGGTGTAGCCATCAGAAACCTGACACTTCATCCAGACTCCTCTGGAAATATGTTCCAGATTGATCTCAGAAGTGAGACCTTCAAGGTTGGCTACAGAAATATTCCTAACATCTGCCTCAAAAGGGAGGGGAGAGACATCAAAGCAAAAACAACTGGAGGTCTCCATATTGCCACAGTTTCCATATAGAGCCCAAGGAATCGCCTAAAGCCCTCCAGTGAGGAGGAAGCCACTACCTCCCTTTTGGACAGCTTAGCCTCCAGGCATAAGAAGAGCATGTTTTTAAACTTCTTGCCTACATCAATTGCAAGAATCTGAAAATAGAGGAAGGGCGGGGTGGTGTGTGTGTGTGTGTGTGTGTGTGTGTGTGAATGGGGTTATTTAATAGATAAAAAATGGACCTCTATTAAAGTGTCCTCTGTTGCTTCATTGTGGCTTGGAAGTGACCCTGACTTCTCAAAGGTTGTGTTAACTGAACTTGACCTAGAAAGATTTCAAGTTAAGGTCCAGGGGTAGACTGTATGTCTCAAGCACCAGGCTGATAATTATAATAGCTAACATTTATCTGGTGCTTTAAGGTTTGCAAAATGAAACAACCCTGGGAGGTAGGCACCATTATTGTCTTCATTTTATAGATGAGGAAACTGAGGCTTAGAGGCTGTTATTCACCCTGGGTCACACACCTAGTAAATATCTGAGGTGAGACCCAAACACAGGTTTTCCTGACTCCAAGTTCAGCTCTTCAACCACTACATGAAACTCCCTTAATCTAGCCAAGTTCAGAGAGCCATATTCTCAGATCAGTCACAGGACAATTCATGTTTTGGTCAGAGCCACTTTCCAAAACCAACTCCGAGAGGAGTTACAATTTCTATCAGTGTAAAGTTGAGTACACAAAGGAAGTCAAAAGACCCTGGATCCCCTCCTTTGAGTTCCATGGGTCTTGAATACTCATTTGACTTCAGAACACTGAATCAATTAATTAGCACCTAAGTGCCTACTCTGTGCTAAGCACTGTGTCCAAGGTCTCTGGAAAAGAGAGTGAGGCTGATGACTTGGCACTCCTCTGCCTCACTAAATCCAGTTCACATGCAGGTCAAGACATCACCCTCTTAATGTCATTGGTCCTCTTCAAGAACAAAGGGTGTACAACAACAACTAGGTGAGCACCCAGCCCGGGAATCAGGAGCACCTGAGTTCAAATCTGACCTCAGACACTTAACACAAAAACCAGTCCTGTGACCTTGGGCAAGTCACTTAACCCCAATTGCCCTCCAAAAAAAAAAGAAACAAACAAAAAAAACAACAACAACTAGGTGCTGGAGATATTTTGCTAAATAAGCAAAATATTAACCTTCATCCCTTTTTTTTATCTAATACAGGAGATGGTTCTTTCCTTCCCTCATTAAATGAACATTTATTAACCAATTATCATGTTCAAGGAATAGGGGTGGAGACTAGAGCTGTGGTTTCACTGGTATAGGGAACTTCCAGGTTCCAGTAATGCAGGTTGGCACCTTCTCTATAATTTATAATCACAGAGAGTTATGTAGAGCATTGAAAGATTAAGTGACTTGTCTTAGGCCAGAACTCTAATATCAACAGTATGGGAATGCAAAGTGGAAACACTTTCCATTCTTCTGTACTTTATAGTGCTTTATAGAGGATTACTTAGGAACACTGAGAGGTTAAGTGCCTGTAATAATTTTTTTACCTAGAGTACCTGCCTTCACTTTCTCTCTCACCTCTCCAATCCATGGTATATGCCTCCACCAGAGTAATAGAGACAGGGACTGGGCCTGGGATTTCATTAGTAGAGGTCATTCTATCTACCAATACAGGAGGACACTTGCTTTGACACTTAAAGTCTTGGAGAGTGGCCTGAAGCACAAAGAAGTGAAATGACTTTCCTAGGATGACACAGCTAGTATATGTCAGAAGCAGGTCTTGAACCTAGGTCTTTCTCACTTTTAGACTGGCTCTCTATCCATCACAGCAGGCTTCTCTGTGTGCAAGGCAGGGGGAAAAAGGAACCATCTCTTCCCTCTAGGAGTTTATATTCTATTGCATAAGATATGGGTCTTGTCTTCATGGACCTTAGAGCCTTAACAGGGAGAGAAGATACAGAGAAATTCCATTATTATATTGTTATATAATAATGCCTTAGCGAGGTTGGGAACAAAGGGCCAGGGCATTTCAGAGTGAAGGATCTTACCCATAGTGTGGCCTGGGGATGGCCTTTTTTTTTAAAGCAATTGGGGTTAAGTAACTTGATCAAGGTTACATGGCTAGTTATTTATTTATTTATGTGTGGGGGGCAATTTTCTGAGGCCAGAACTGATCCCAGGTCCTCCTGACTCCAGGCCTGCATTATTACTCACTGTGCCACCTAGCTGACTCATGGGGAGGGCTTCTTAAAGAAAATGGCATTTGATTTGTTTTTAAGGGTATCTGGGAATTCTAAAGGTGAAAGGGGAAGAGTGAGAGGAAGAGTATTCCAATCCTAGGGCCAGGAGTCAGAAGAGAACAATTGTACTGAATGCAGTGAATGGAGGAAAAAGGGGATGAAGACATACTGTCTCACTTTTGTGTATTTCCACATTCATCAGGAAAGAAGAATAAGCTTCGAGTGTACTATTTGTCCTGGCTGAGAAACAAGATTTTGCGTAATGACCCTGAGATGAGAAAGAAGCAAGGTTGGATCTCTGTGGGAGACTTGGAAGGCTGTGTGCACTACAAAGTCGGTAAGACTCTCCCTTCTTGACTTCCACTTCCTTTGGTATCATTAGTCATCAGGGAAATGGTCAGTGAGGAAAGGAAGAATTACAGCTTGAAATATAAGGGTAGCTGAGCCTCCAAATCCTTCAGGAATTTTATGTCATATGCCTAACTCCATCAACTCCATTCTGGTCAACTCAAATGATAAGTAACTCCAGTTCACTTTGGGTTCCCCCTCCTCCTACCCTTGTTTTCTTCCCTTCCAGTCCTTTAGTAGTTTAGCTAATCCAGTCTCCCCCACCTCCTCCTTCCAGCCAAAACTCTTGGAAATAATCTCAGGGAGACCTAGTTCTAATAGTTACTGTGTGACCTGGAGGAAGTCATATAACCTCCTGAGCCTCAGTTGGAAAGTTGGGAATAATATTGCTACTCTTCCCTCCTAGAGTTGTTGGAAAGCTCCACTGAGGTTCTTTTGCATAAGAAGGCAGGAGCTTTATAAATGTTAGCTCACTATTCTCTGCTTCTTTGTATCAGCAAAAAATAAAAAGTTTATATGTCAATAGAACTTCAAGGTTTACCAAGTATTTCTCAATAGTCTTGGCCTATTGCAATATTACATCCATTTTACAGTTGAGGGAACCAATGATACTCAGGGTCACACAGCTCATAAGTACATGAGTTAGGAATTCAACTCAACTCAAATGTCTATTAAGCATCTGTTACATCCAACACAGTGTGCAAGACACAAGGGGCACAAAAACAAAACTGAAATAGCCCTGTTCTCAAGGAGCTTATTTTTGACTGAGGAAGGTATGTATGCAAATAAGGAAATTTAAGTGAGAGTACCTATAGCTTGAGGGAATCAAGGAAGGCTTCAGTAGGGTGGTGCTACTTGCCCTGGGCTTTGAAGGAAGGAAACACTCAAATACATTATAATTCTTGAAGAAAATGGAATTTGTTTTAAATATCCTGAGAGATGGAGATGAGCAGAAAGTACATTTCAGGCATGGGGAACCACTTAGTAGAACACTAGAGACTGGAGATGGAACATTAGGTGAGAGAAACAGCTGCTAGACTAGTTTGACTAGAATGGCTACTATACATTTGAACCCCAGTATGCTGACTCCAAGTCTAGAACTCTTTCCACAATGTTTGATGCCCAGTCCAGAGTAGTACCTAGTACATTTGAGCTGGAATAGGGACTTAGAACATGGAATAGCAAAGTTGGAGGGAACCTGAGAGCAGAGGTTCTTTACTTTTTGTGTTATCGACCCTTTGGGTAAACTAGTTAAGGCTGCAGACCCCTTCCTAGAATCATGTTTTTAAATACACAAAATAAAATACATAAGGTTGGGGCGGCTAGGTGGCGCAGTGAATAGAGCGCCGGCCCTGGAATCAGAAGGTCCTGAGTTCGGAGCCGGCCTCCGACACTTAATCCGCACAAACAAAAACCTAGCCGTGTCACCTTGGGCAAGTTACTTAACCCCAATTGCCCTAAAGGGGCGGCTAGGTGGCGCAGTGAGTAAGAGCGCCGGCCTCGGAGTTGGGATGACCCGAGATCAGATTCGGCCTCAGAAAATGAGCACCCACGCATAAATCAAATGACTAGCCGTGTAACCTTGAGCAAGTTACTTAACCCCAATTGCTTTAAAAAAAAAATACATAAGGTTACAGAGGAAGCCAATTCTACTAAAATAATTGTAATTTTCTCCATCTAAGTTTGTAGATCCCCTGAAACCATTTGGTCTGGGGATCCCAAGTGAAGAACTTTCTTAGTGCCATGCTATCAAAATCAAATAGGAATAGGGGCCACTAAATTGTACTTGAGGATACCTGTGGGCCATCGATTTAGTTTTAAAATGTAATTGTATCGATGTTTTATTGTATTGTTATTTATTTTGTTAAATATTTTCCAATCACACTTGAATCTGCTTCCAGCTGCACTCAGAGTGTTGTAGTTGGAACATGTTTGACACTTCTGCCTTAGAGCATAGAAAGAATATAGAATGACAGAGCAGGGAGTACCTTTGCCAATTTGATCAAGTCGTTTTGATTTACATTTCTCTTACTATTAGTGAATTGAAGCATTTTCCAAATGGTTGTTTATAACTTGCATTTCTTACTTTCAAAACCAACTATTGACCATTGATCCATATGGGAATGGCTTTTGTTCTTATATCTTTACATTAATTTTACAAATCATCAGTGTTTCCCAGAATTCTTTGCAGTGTACTATTTTGCTTCCAGGCTTAAAACCTTGGAGTCATCTTTGATGCTTTCCTTTCCTTTCCTTCCCATATCTAACCAGTCACCAAATCTTTTCATTTCTTCCTTGTAAATGTCTCTTGGAGTTTTACCCTTTCTCTCTGTACCTACTATCCTGTTCCATAAATTCATACCTAGTTTACTGCCTCTGGTTTCCCTGCCTCCAGGGGGGCACTTAGTCTCTACTGTACAAAAATGCCATACACCTATGGAGCTTGAGAGGCAAGCAATGTAGAAAGGGGCCACTGACATACCTAAATGGGTAGCTATTTTCTCAGGTTCTCCTGGTTTGTCCAAAATGGCTAGCTGACTCAATAGCTCTTCCTTTATCCACTGAGCAGAACAGACCCAGGCTGGCCTAAGCTGTCCATTTGATGCAGTATCAGTGCTAAGGACATTGACCACATCTCCACTGACCCATTTATCTTCATTTACATTGAGCTGTGTCTACACAGACAGTCTGAAGGGGAGAAATGAAGCAGTGAACCAGATAATTTAGGCAAACATCACCTCTCTTCTCCATATGAGTGTAACTGCTACTCAAACAACCCTTTTAGGGATTATGAACCCAGAGGGTAAAGAGACCAACCCAGAAGTTACAGTAGCTGAGCTGCCCCCTACATGTTTAGAGGTTCTGTAATTTCAGTTCAATTCAGTTTTAAAATATTTATTGAGCACCTTTTATGTGCAAGGCCCTGTTCTAGGCACTAGGAATACAAAGACAAAGGTTAAATAGCTCTGGTCTTAAGGAGCTTAGGTGTGCCCAACCTACTATGTGCAAGTAATTAAATACACAGTGTTTACAGAGTCATACTTTCCACTTCTGAGAATTCATTCACTGAGAGAGAGTGTTTGATCCTTGGAGCAGGAAGGCAGTAGTTGTCATTAGCCTGGTGAGGGCACCACTGTCCCCCTCAAAGCCCAGGCTTCTAGGCCCACGTTTCTAAACTGGTCCTCATAGCATAGAGCTGAGCTGTTGTCAAGAAAGCCAGATGAGACCTCTATGTAGCAGACCAAGACAGCCCAGCCATGGGGAGCCAGGTCATTTGGGTGGCTTTCCTGTGTGTAGCTACTCTTTGTATTCCCCATGATTATGTGTATCCCTGAGGGAAGCCTTGTTCTCCACTGGGAGTTACTAGAGATCTCAAGGTACAGTACACACCAAGGATTGCCTGTATTGGTATATCACAAAGTCAATAGTTACGTTGTTGACAACTCCATCAGAGCTCTCTCCTATTCTCCTAGAGTTAACCTGTAATGACACCAATTGTCCTGCAAATCTGAGCAAGTGGCTCACATTTATATTGTTTTCGATAAGTTTTATAAAGCACTTTCCTCAGAACCCTGTGAGGGAGGTCCTACAGGCATTATTGCTCCATATTACAGGTGAGGAAACTGAAGCCCAGAGAAGCAAATGGGACTTGGCCAGGATTGAAAAACAAATAAATGTCAAGGTCAGGGTCCCCAGGCCTCCTGACTCCAGGTCTAGTATTCTCTCCTTAATATCTTACATGTGGAGGAATGACCACCAACAAATTCATCCCTGGAGGGTAGGGAAGAGAGAAGATAGGGAGACAGACACTCCCAGGTGCAACTTGTTTTTGATTAAGGCAAGAGCAAGGACCTAAACCTCTCAAGGCTACAGTAAACCCACTTCTTTCCTTGTGGCTCCCCACAGATATAAATACCACCCAAGTTGCCCCTGAATTGCTAGGGAACTGTAGAAGATTGATTTTACAATTAATAATGGGCAAGGAGGCCCTTTCTGAGATGTCTAAGGGGCCAGAAATAGCTGATGTCCACAGATTCCTCAGGCCCCCAAACTAGGCCATCTTCCATAGCTTGGCAGAAGCTCAGCCCTTCCTTAGCCACTTTTTCCCTTTGCTAGGAATGTTTTTTCTTCTTCCTTACTTATTCTAAAGAAATTCTTGTGCTTTTTTCATTAAAATCTCCCAATTCTTTTTTCTCCCTCCAAAAAAGAAAAAAAGAATAACGATTCTGATTACAAATGGGGCAGGGAAAAGTTCTTTGACAACATCAGCCAAAAAGATGGGAGTATTTGGGGTGGAGAGGCTGAGCTGCTATTTGGATGAGCCCCTGTATTCTGACTTTGTTCTCTTTTACTGTAAAGAGAGGCCTGCCCAGAACATTTTCATTAAAGGATGGTTCACCTCCACACTCAAAGTATTTCAGCTGAGACCTAGACTTGACAACTTCCTTCCTCAGACAGAACGCGCACATGGCTTGCTTACTTGTCAGTTGCAATCTTGTCTGGTCTGACTCACTTTCAGTATGGCTGCTAATTTGGGCAGACAGTTCTGGTTGGCATCATGCTCGGAGTCCTGACATCCACGGTACTGAGCTTGTCCTCGGAGCCCTCTCTATTCCTACTTGTTCATGTTCTGCTTTTACAGCAGGGTCCCCCAAATGACACCAGAGAGATTCTGATTGGAATGAAGGCATCTAAGAGCTTGCGGTGACAGATATGCTTTGATATGAGTCCAGATCTCATTGTTCTCCCCTCAGCATACTCCAATTGACATATAACTCCCGTCTTTGAATTGGGGAGCTACACAAGGCAGGCCTGTGTGACAGGAGAAAAAGGCTACCCTCAATTTTGGTTCTCCTCCAACATGCTCCAGAGCTGAGCTCTCCAGTGCCTGATGCATTGCAAACCAAGTGCTAAAACTCTGCTGTCAAACTGACGTAGAATGATTTCTTGGCAAGCAGGCTAGCATGAGGACATGTTCAAACTTCAAAAAGATTGTTCTGTTATTATTCATTTCAGAGACAGGACTGAAATACTGCAACAGGAATCCCTATCAGTCAATAATAGGATCAGATTCCTACTCTTAAATGAAAACTTGATCATTTTCCTCTGTCTACCTCTCTCCCTCTTTCCCTCCCCTAACCTCTGCCCCAACCATCTCTTTCAACTGGCTGCACTCACAGGTGAATGGTAGGTCAGTTGTCTGGCTTATTATAGGCCTCATTTGAAAAAAGTAGCTGGACAGTCTTGGATATTCTCCCTTTCCCTACTCATGTATTTCCTCTTTATCCTAATCCAACTTCCAGATTTTGATTATTAAGAAAGAGGTTAATGATATACTCTATGGATTATTCAGACTTCTTTCTCCTTTCTAGTGCCTAGAACTTTTTGTAAGGTACCCCATGGATCTTACTTATGTGTCAGTGTATTATAGTGGATATAGCTCTGGACTTGAGTGTTAAGAAGACCTGAGTTTGCATCCCAGCTTAGACATTTGTTAGCTGTGTGAACCTGGGCAAGTCACTTGTTTGCCCAAATGGGTCTCACTTTCCTCACCTATACAATGAAGGGGTTAAACAAGATGACTTCTAAGGTCCACTCCAGCTCCAAGCCTGTGATCCCTACCTCTGTGCCAAGCCCTTCTCAATCTACTTTCCTAGATCATCATACAACTGCTGCTTCTTTGTCTGGGTTTGCTCTATCCTGGACCTTCTTCTCTTTTCATGCAGTATAATGATTGAAAGTTATACTGACTCAGTGAGCCATTGTTACCAGCCTGGGATCAGGGTTGGGGGAGGCAACAGCTGAGTCTGCAGCTTTTTGCATTATCTGCTCTTTGTCACTTTGTCACTACCCTGAATTACTACATATTTTGCTACCTTGGGGAAGAACTCAAGGGCCCAACCTCTTTTGCTGCCATTGACCTATCTGAATTATCTTTATCTCATGAAAGAAGTTACCAATAAAAGCTGACCCTGCCTTGAAGCCATCAGAGATCAGCCTGCCAACCCAGCAATGCCACCCTGACACACTTAACTCCTTTTAATTCTCTTTGTCCCGAGTTTTGCCTTGTTAATCAGGGTAAAAGCCCAAACAAAGAATTTTCCTTTCAACACTATCTCTAGGTGAGCTCATTATTTAGCTATGGGCTCAATGATCACCTCAGTATGGATAGCTCTAAAATGCATTTATCCAACTTTAATTTCTTTCCTGAATTCTAGTTATCCAGCACCAACTGCCATAGGCACCAGAAACTTACATGCAAAACAGAACTCATTCTCTGCCCCTTACTCCTACCCCACCTCTCTGCTCCGGATAGCCTCTTTGTGGTAAGGTTACCGTCATCTTTCCAGAAACTCAGGTTCCAGGAGGAGAGGGAGGGGGGAGAAAATTTGGAACTCAAGGGATTGTGAAATCGAATGTTGTAAACTAAAAGTAAATACATAAAGTTTTTTAAAAAAAGAAACAAAACTCAGGTTCCCCACCTCAGTCATCCGGGATTCTTCTTCTTCCTCCCCACCCCCCCCCCACATAAGTTTATCAAGCCTACTTCCACAACTTGCCCCCTTTCCTCCCTCACAGTTTCACAGTGGTTCATTTTTTTATTCACTCTTACCTGGACTATCAAATAGCCTCTTACTTGATCTCCTTGGTTTCAGCCTCTTCCTTCTCCAATGGATCCCTCACATAGCTGCCAAAATAATCTTCCTTAAACACAAGTATCATCATAATATTCCTCCATTCAAAACATTTTAGTTATTCCCTATTTTCTCTAGAATAAAATGTGAACTCCTCAGTTTAGAATGTAAAGTCCTTTACAATCATTGCCTTCCACATTAAACTATGTTCCAAGTAAATTGGTCTCCTATCCACTCTCCAAACTAGGCAAATGCCTTTCCAGAGACTGGGCCCCATGTCTGGAAAAAGCTTGCTCCTCCTCTTTGCCTCTTAGAATTCCTAGTTTCCTTCAAGGCTCAGCTCAAATCCTGCTGGTTTCTTAGTGCCCCATCCTCAAAAGGTCTTTATTTATTTACTTATCCTTTTAAATTTTCCTTTTCCCTTAGAATATAAACTCCCTGAGGAAAAGGGCTTTTTATTGTTTTAGTAATTTGCCCCACCACCCCCAAGTTGAGCACAGTGCCTTACACAATAGGCTCTTAATCCCTTTTTGTTTAATTGGATTGAGAACCAGAAATAGACAACATTTCCATGCAAGGCTTGACCCAAATGCTGCTGATTTACATGCCATGGATCCTTTGCTAGTATCCTTTCATACAGACTGGACTCTAGCCAAGCAGCTTCACTCACAAACAGCTGGTTCTTGATTTTTAACTCTTTGTCATTGTCATCTTTTTGTCTGTTGTAGTTAAATATGAGAGGATCAAATTTCTCGTTGTCGCTTTGAGGAATTCAGTTGAGGTCTATGCATGGGCACCGAAACCGTACCACAAATTTATGGCCTTTAAGGTGAGTGAGCCATGATATTTTCCTTCATCCCTTTAGGATATGTCATCAGCAATTCCTCTTGGGCAATAGGAACAAGAAGATACAAGATTCTTCTAGTGTGAATAAATGCGACCACTGTAAAATACCTCTATCCCTGTATTCTGGAATAGTCAGTGGGACATTTATAATACTCCATAGGTTAGCACCATGGTACTTAAAGAGACAGAACTGGACTTATAATTTCATTAGTATAGGGAACTCCCACATGAAGAAACTCCATTTACTAACAGAGGTTGGCATTTTCTCTGCAACTTTACAGTCTTAGAGAGTTGCATAGCATATACTGAGAAGTTAAATGACTTCCACATACATAATCAATACATGTCAGAGGCAGGGCTTGAACCCAGATCTTTCTGGCTTCAAGACCAGCTTTCTATCCACTCATTTTAAGTGGAGAATGAGAAAGCCCAGATTTGAGGATAGAAAATGAAAAGAGATGCCAAAGGTAAAAAAATGAAAATTGGTGATGATTCAATCAACACGGAGGCAAACAAGTGTTTCTGTTTTATGGGAGAGTTCATTCCACTGACATTCACAGTTATGATTATTAACTGTGTATTTATGTATATCCTGTTTTCGCCATTTATACTTTTTTATCTCCTTTCATCCTGTTCCTCCTCACCAGTATTTTGCTTCTGACCACTACCTCACTCAATCTGCCCTCCCTTCTATCAGCCCCACCTTCCCTTTTTTTCCCCTGTCCTCTCCCACTTCTCTATATGGTAAGATAAATTTCTATACCCAGCTGTGTGTATGACATTCCCTCTTTGAGCCAAATCCAATGAGAGTAAGGTTCAAAGAATGCTCAAATAGGTCTTTTGTGCCTCTCCCTGTGATGTAATTTACCTCTTCTAATTCCCCTTTCTTCTTCTCCCAGTACAATCCTTTTATTCACCCCCTTAATTTTTTTATATCATCACATCAAAGTCAACTTATACCCACACCCTCTGACTATGCAGACTTCTTCTAACTGTTCTAATAGAGATACAGTTCTCAAGAGTTACAAGTCTCTTCCTGTGTAGGGATGTAAACAGTTTAATCTTTTTGAATAACTGTTTACCTTTTTGTGCTTCTCTTGAGTTTTGTATTTGAAGATTAAATTTTCTGTTCAGCTCTGGTCTTTTCATCAGGAATGATTGAAAGTCTCCTATTTGAGTGTCTATCTTTTCCCCTGAATGATTATGCTCAGTTTTGCTGGGTAGTTATTTCTTGGTTGTAATCCAAGTTCCTGTGCCTTCCAGAATATTATATGCCAAGGCCACTAGTCCTTTAATGTAGAAGTTACTAAGTCCTGTGTAATCCTGACTGTGGCTCCTTGATATTTGAACTGCTTCTTTCTATCTGCTTGCAGTATTTTCTCCTTGACCTGATAATTCTGGAATTTGGCTACAATATTCCTTAGAGTTTTCATTTTAGGATCTCTTTCAGGAGGTGATTGGTGGATTCTTTCAATGACTACTTTATCCTCTGCTTCTAGGATACCAGGGTAGTTTTCCTTCATAATTTCTTGAAAGATGCTGTCCAGGTTCTTTTTCTGATCATGGCTTTCAGGTAGTCCAATAATTCTTAAATTATCTCTTCTGGATCTATTTTCCAGGTCAATTGTTTTTCCAATGAGATATTTTACATTTTCTTCTACTTTTTCATTCTTTTGATTGACTGATTCTCAATGTCTTATAAAATCATTATCTTCCACTTGCCCAATTCTAATTGTTAAGGAATTATTTTCTTCAGTGAGATTTTCTACCTCCTTTTCCATTTGGCCAATTTACTTTTTTTAAAATAAATCTTTATTGTTTGAATATATTACACATTAGAGAGGATATAATTTCAATTATTTTGGGAAGCAATCGCTCTTATGGGCTGATCATGGGGCAAGGTGCCTTTATTTATTTTTTTCTTTTTTCTTTTTTTCTTGGAAGGCAATTGGGGTTAAGTAACTTGCCCAAGGTCACATGGCTAGGTTTTTGTTTGTGTGTGTTAAGTGTCTGAGGCCGGATCTGAACTCAGGTCCTTCTGACTCCAGGGCCAGCACTCTACTCACTGCGCCACCTAGCTGCCCCTGCCAATTCTACTTTTAAAGGAGTTGTTTTCTTCAGTGAATTTTTGTGCTTCCTTTTCCAAGTTGTTGACTCTTTTTTCATAATTCTCCTGTATAACTCTAATTTCTTTTCTCAATTTTTCTTCTGCCTCTCATACTTGATTTTCAAAATCCTTTTTGAGCTTTTCCAAAAGAACTTTTTGGGTTTGAGACCAATTCATATTCCCTTTTGAAGCTTCATATGTAGGCATTTTGACATCATTGTCCTCTTCTGAGTTTGTGTTTTGATCTTCCCTTTTACCATAGTAGCTTTCTATGGTCAGGGATCTCTTTTGTTTTTTGCTCATTTTTAAAAGTTAAGCTCTGCTCCTGGGGCATGGGACACTGTCCCAAGCTTCTTGTGCTAGGGGTCAGGAGCCTGGTCACTGGCTTTCTGTGCTGGGGCCTCAGGTGTTAGTGGCTTGCCCACTGTACTGGGATGGCCTGGCCTAGTTGTACCTGTTGTGCCAGGGTTTCAGGGATGGCAGTTTGCCTTCTGTGCTGGGGCTTCAGGCTTCACAGTTGGCCTGATGTGTCAGTAGCCTGCTGAGCCAGGACTGAGGGACCTTGGTTGCTGATCTGTGCTGTGGCTAAGAGTCTCCTGCTGGCTTGAGACAGATCTTTCCTGAAGTTCCTCTAAGTTATCTTAAGCTGGAAAATTGTTTCACTTGGTCTTTTTTGTGGGTTCTGTCACTCCCTAATCTATTGAGAGGCTTGATTTAACATAGTTTCTGTGGGAAACTGGGGAGAGCTCAGGCAACTTCTTGGTTTCTCTTCGCCATCTTGGCTCTGCTTCTCAAGTATATGATTCTTAGGACTTGACCAGGGTTCAAAATTTAACAAGAAAATCTTGTAGCTCTTCTCATATGTACTCTGGAACCTACCTAGGACAACTTGATCCCCCCTGGGCTTTCTCCTTCCTTATTAATCTTATACTGGCTAATCCCTAGACCACCATGACAAGTGATCTTTTGCTTGAGTTGAAGATGTTATTTCATTCTTTCTCACCATATTGTTTTATAATTACAGTCATTCCACTCGCTTTATCAGAAGCCTCTGGCAGTTGACCTTACTGTGGAAAATGGACAGAGACTGAAAGTGATCTATGGCTCAGTAGCAGGATTCCATGCTATCGATGTTGATTCTGGGACGGTTTATGACCTATACCTACCAACTCATGTAAGATATTCCTTTATAATTCCTATAAATGATTATTTAATGATAATTGCTAGTTTTTCTAAAGTTCTTGAAAATGTCTGTCAGGCTTTTCTTTTACTAACTAGTGACACTGATAAGGGCATGCCCAACCATATTAGACATTGGCCATGGATAAAGAATGGCAACTCCTTAATCCTTCTGAGCTCCAGGTCATTTGATCATTCCTTAAAATGTAATGTGACTATTCTCTGTTAAGATGTCTTCAGTTGTGGAGAAACCAAAAAGGGGAAATTATATTCTCAATCTGATTTTTACCACCAAGGATACTTAATAATGGAAACTTTTGGGGAAATGACTACTCCCTCCTAGATTCTGCATTAGAAGAAAAGAATATTGAAACTAATCTGAGATGTATTCTAAATTTGAGGAGAGAAGATTTCAGAGGGTTCCTAGGAAAGAAGGGTGGGGTCCTAACTTTGGAAAAGTAAGGACCAAAATCTTACTTTGGAAGTCAGCCAAGAAGAGATGAGAAGTTTCCAAAAATTAAATTCTAAAAACAAAAAGGGAAATGATTCTAATGAAGAGGGAAAAGATAATTATCTGAAGAAACCAATGTGGATTATAGAAAACTTAAAGATGTGGTAGAGTTATTCACTTGAGAAAGCAGAGGAATGCTGTAGTTAGAGTTTACCTAGATTTTAGCACATGTTCAATAAAATCCCTCATGCTGTTATTCTTGGGGAGAAGATGGTGAGATGTGGCATAGATAATTAGATGTATTTGGATCTAGTTGAATGGTCAGTGTCAGCTTGGAAAAAAGTTGGATGGTGAGGTTCAGGGGTTTGATATCAACTTGGCAGGAGGTTCCCAATGGAGTGCTCCAGGGATCTATGCTTGGCCCTATTCTATTTAATATTTCTACCCATGACATACATAGACACAGATGGTAGGCTTATGAAATTTGCTTAAGCCACAAAGCTGGGAGAAAGAACTAACACTGGAAGACAAAGTCACAATCCAAAAAAAAAAGATGTTGACAGGCTACAACATTGAGCCAAATCTAATAAGATGGAATTTGCAAGGGATAATTGCAAAGACTTACATAGATCAAAAAATCAAATTTACAAGTACAAGATGGAGGAGGCACCATTAGGCAGCAGTTTGGCAGCCAACTGATCTTAGGCCATATTATAAAGACATAGCTTCAAAACATCAAGAAACAATAGTCTTCCTTCTACTCTGCCTTTGATGTGCCTTGTTCCATTTCCTACAGGCAGTAAGCATAAAGGTGAGATTTGAACCCAGGCCCTCTGACTTCAGAGCCAGTAGTCATTTCACTGCACCACACTATCTTTTGTAATATGGAAAGCCTAAGAGAGTCAGATTGTTCCATGTCCTCAATGCAAACATGCTACCACCCTTTTCCTTCTCATTTAGGCTTTGCTTTTGTTGAATGTGTTTTGTTGGTACTGATATCCAAAAATTCTCACCAGGAAGGATCTAGGAATCATCAACATGATAAAATCCCTTCCTGAGCAAATGACTAGTGGGATTCCAAGCCTTTTGAATGCTTGAAGAGGTAATGATGATGATGAGAAGGAAGAAGAGGAGGAGGTAGATGATAACAGTAATGAGGAAGAAAAAGAATAACAACATCTATTTCTCTTGTGCTTTATTAAGATTTACAAAGTACTTTCCTCTAAACAACCTGTAGTGAATAGAGTGTTAGACTTGGATTCTAGAAGATCTGGGTTCAAATCCCACCTCTGACACTTATTAGCTGTGTGGTCACAGGGTTCTCTGAGCCTCAGTTTTTTCACCTGTAAAATGGCAATCATGACAGAACCTAGCTCTTAGATTTATTGTAAGCTTCACATGAACTAGTATATTTCAAGTACTTTGCAAACCTTAAAGTACTTCATAAATGTAAGTTACTATCATCATCCCCATTTTATGGATGAGGAAACTGTGGCTCAGAGAGGTAAAATGTCTTGCTCAAGGTCACACGTACCAGAGCCATGATCTGAATATAGGGTTCTTGACTTGACACAGCTAATTAGCAAAAAGCAAATAAAATCTTAGCTTGTATTAAGAGTTTGGCCTCCTGGTCTAGGTGATAGTTCTGCTGCATTCTGCCCATCAGCCCCCATTTGGAGAATGATATTCATTCCTGAGTGCCACATCTCAGGCAGATCATTGATAAAGCTGGAGAATGTCCCAAACAGCAAGATCAATACAACAAAATACCTTGAGGTCCTGTCCCAGGAGGGCAGGAAGAAGGAACTGAGGGTGAAAAAATAAGACTCAGGAAGCAAAGCAGCACATACTAATCACCTTCAAAATTTTGCAGGGCTTTCATATATGAGAGGGATTAGACTTGTTCTGCTTGGCCCCAGAGGGTTGAGGGTTCAGAGAGATGTCCAAGCTGACAAGCAGAATGGGCTGCCTCTGGAGATAGTGGGCTCTCCGTAGCTAGAGGTCTTTAAGCAAGACCGGCTAATGACTTGTAGGTGATGCTGTAGAGGGGATTCTGAATCAGGTATGTGTGCCTTGGACTAGATGCTGTAAAGTCCATTCCAGCTCTGAAATCCTGTCATTCTAATCACTAACAGTCTATGATTCCAAGTTGCTGGCTCTTTTGCTCTTTTCTATCCTATCAGAAGAGAACATTTTCTAATTACTATATAAGATAGGGGAGTGAGGGAGGAGAAAATTAAGCCTTAAGCCTTTTAAATAACTCCTTTTGACAGCAGATAACCAGCCTAATTAGGATAACTCATGTATGTACCAAAATAAAATTTTAATCTGAATGCCCCAATAGCATCGGCCTCTCAGGAGAGCGTGGATGTCGTTCCTATGGGTTCTTCCTTTTTAAAACAGAACATCCTAAAAATAAACGCTAGTTTCAAGCTGCTGGATCAGAAATGCTATGCTTCTTCGAGGGGACCCCAAACTGTTCAGAGGCTTTACTTACTTCAGGGATTGTGAAGAGACAAGAATTAGCTTTTGGTGCCTATAGTTCAGTTTCATTGGAAAATGCCTACATCGAGACGTGCTGGCTCTCTCCTGGTCTTACACTAGCACCTGAACTCTCTTCCTCTCCTGCCCTTCACCTCTCCTCTGCACCAATAGCTCATGGGAGTACCAAGGCAACACATTAAAATCACTCTCCGACTCTGGATCCCAGTTTTAGTTTTGCGAATAGTAGTGGCCGAGACATGGACTCAAGCACTTGGCCTGAGTGCTCTCAGTTTGGCAAGGACAGCTTCTACTCTCCCTGTGGTGGTCAGTAAATGGGGTTGTGGATATGGGGGTGGAGGGATTGAGTTGGGTTAAAAGAAGCCCTTCCCCATATTGCTAGTTTGGAGATGGTATCAAAAAGCTTAATGATGTTTACTTTGGGGGAAAATACTTGACTGGGAAAATGTCTAGTGCTGGAATTCGATTTTGTCACATGCTACTGTTGTATGCAGCAGGAGAGTTAGAAATGCTGAGATGTTCTCTCATGTCTCAAACAGCTCTCTTGGTAAATGACCTGTATGTTTGTTATCTTTTTTCTGTGTAGTAAATCTTTCAGATTTAGTTCCTGACCTTATCCACTTATTATAGTCTACTGAGTACATAGTAGGGATGGTTTCTTTGGTCAAATATCACATAGGAAACAAAATATCTACTAGAGTTGTTCACATTTAGCAAAATGAAATATTTGAAGCTTAGCACACTTTAAAAAAAATGTCTAATGATTCTATTTCTAGTTTGATTAGAAATTCTACTTAGGTTCTAAATGATTCATAAAGAATGAATGAGTTTAGGGTGTATACTCAGGCTTGGTGTCCATTATCCTAAAGTCTTCCTATGATGAACTGATGAACTGTTGGCTAGCCCTTGCAAAAAATCCTTTTTGAATCAAATGACACCTCTTCTTCCATGGTTTGTAAACACCGGTTCTTTGAGAAGAATTCAGGAGATTCTTCTGTGTCTGACATCCACCTCAACTTCTTCTGAGCTAGGATTTCTTATCAAAATAAACTGAAAGATTGAACAGGAAAGATTTCTTATCAAAATAAACTGAAAGATTGAACTCTAGCATAATAACAGAAAAAGAGACTTTTTCCATGCTTTGGAGAGAAAGGCATACAGTCTTGTTCTGAAATAGATGTTTCTTTTCCCTTCCCTGAACTGTATACCTGCTTTGTGTTCATCGCACTTGCCAAGTTCCTTTGATTGATGTAGGCACTGGGGTTGTAGTCAGGCTAGTCATCTAAATCCTTATAAAATATCATTCCAGATCCAGGGGAGCATTCAGCCACATACTATCATCATCCTGCCCAATACCAGTGGCACAGAACTTCTGCTCACCTATGAAGATGAAGGCGTCTATGTTGACATATATGGACATTTCACTAAGGAATCAATTTTGCAGTGGGGAGAAACACCAGCATGTGTAGGTATGTATGAGACATAGTCCCCACCCAAAAGACTTGGTAGAGATTTTCTAAATGTTCATGTAGTTAGGATGAAAAAAGAGCTCATCTATGGCATTGCACATCCTTTCATTGGGGGGCTCAGCCTGCTGGCTGCTAAATATATATTCTGTGCTTCATTTGGGGCAAGGACAGACTTTGGGATGTTGTAATTGGTGTTTGTTCACAATAATTATATCACTGAAGCCTGATCAGATTTGATTTTATAATCATATATTAATTTTGCTTTTGTTTACTCTCCATGCAGGATTTATATAAACACTGAAAATGCACCCCACCACTACCGCCACCACCCCACTTCCAGCTGATTTATTCCCGTATCTGCCTTTGTTAAAGAGACCAGCACATAGAAAGGGGGAGGAAACGTTTACATCCTTCACAGTAGTATTTCATGTAGAAATATTTCACAGGCTTATAGGATCCTAGATATATCAGACACAGAGAACACAAAATACCAAGAGTTTGCACTCAAGTACATAAAAGCTCAAGAAAACTGACCTTTTTTCTCTAATGAACTCCATTCCCCATCTCACCCAGATTGTAGTCATAGCATCATGTAACTATGGAATTTAGAATTTAAAGGGACCTGTGAGATTATCTAGTCTAGAGCTTCTTAAACTTTCCACTTGCAATCCCTTTAGCACTTCTTAAACTATGGGTCTTGACTCTTTTGGTCTCTAAGGGGTTGCAACCCACAGTTTTAAGAAGCGCTGAATTGCCTACCCTTACTTTACTTTATTTTATTTTATTTTTTGCTATTTAGAGGGCAATTGGGGTTAAGTAACTTGCCCAAGGTCACACGGCTAGGTTTTTGTTTGTGTGGGTTAAGTGTCTGAGGCCGGATCCGAACTCAGGTCCTTCTGACTCCAGGGCCGGCGCTCTACTCACTGCGCCACCTAGCCGCCCCCTCCCCCCCCCTTATTTTATTTTTTGTTTATTTGTTTTTTACTTGATAACGTCAGCTGTTTTATACCACGGTTATCTCCTAATATCTTCTTCCAGCCTCCCTTCATGGAATCCTTGTAATAAAGCTGCAAAGCCAAATATATTATCCAGACAGTTCAGAAAAACTGAGATAGCATTGCAATATTCCACACTTGTCTCCTACTTCTCTACTGAAAGGAGAAGTGT
This sequence comes from Gymnobelideus leadbeateri, assembly GCA_011680675.1. Classification (NCBI taxonomy): domain Eukaryota; kingdom Metazoa; phylum Chordata; class Mammalia; order Diprotodontia; family Petauridae; genus Gymnobelideus; species Gymnobelideus leadbeateri. The sequence goes on from WOXC01001366.1 coordinate 42,644, forward strand.
GTGCTTCCACATCTGTTTTCCAGGATAAATATTGGTCACTGCAATCAGAGATCCCTTTGAATATCATTTCCATCATGGTAGTTGTTATAGGTGCTTTCCCCTCAGTTCTACCTTGCTTCATAGAAGCCCTCCCCATGCTTCTCTCATATTCGGTATTTTGTAGAGTACAATAATATTCCATTAAACTCATGTACCACACTTGTTTAGTCATTCCCCAATGAAAAGACATCTACTTTGTGTCTAGTTCTTAGTCCAAGTTTGACAGAACCAGTCCTTTAATTAAGGGGATTTGTTATATGAAGTTTGGATTCAGTCAAAGGGCTGCCCTTGAGAACCTTGAGGGCCCCACATGGCCTTGAGGCTTCAGGTTCCCCAATCCTGGTCTAGTACCTTGCCCTACCACAAAGAAGTACTGCTATGAATGTTTTCATGTATATGGGACCTTTCTTTGTGTCTCTTAGCTCCTTGGGAATACCCCAAGAAAGAAAGGAAGTTGCCTTGACTCTTTATGGTTATGGGTACAAGTCCTTTCTGTTTTGTATTTTCAGTCAGGTGCTCTTCTGATATCTGACTCTCCCAGAAGTGTCATTTGTTACTCCCTTTTGTGTTAGGATCAACAGTTCCATAATCTTTATTTTCTCTTGACCTTTCTCTAATAGTTTGATTATATTGGGCTCTATCTAGTAACAGGGTTCGGGTGAATGGACTTCATTGTCACAACCTTTGATATTTTCCAGTTGTGCAACTCTGGTATTTTTCAGATGGGGAAACTGAGGTCTACTGAGGGGAAGTAACCTGCTCAAGGTCACCTAGATACTAAATAAGAACTGCCCTCCTTTATCATAAAAACTTTCCATACTTGCTCAACAGCGCAATTGAACCTAGGAGCACTGTGTTAGGATATTTTGTTGGTGTTCAGACACTTGAGAAAATTCACTTGGTCAGTTGTGTTTTGTGCAAACCAGAGACACTGGAGGAGTGTCACAAATAGGCCCAGGGAACCTGCAACCAAATATGCCCATCTGGCCAGAAGATTCCTGTTACTTTGCAGCCCATAAGAAAATTCTCTCCACTCTTCACCCCTACTCCATGATGGAAAGTTAGATGTCTGGACTGCAGCCATTTAAGTAACACCTGATCAGTTCCCCAGACATTCTGACTTTGCCCTTGCATTAGAGTCATACATTACATATACTTGCATAGCCCCTCTCGACCTTTCTCTGTCTAGCTCAGTTAGGTTGGGCTGCATATGGCAGTGAGAACATGTGGTGGCACAGTTAGGGCAAAAGTACTTCTTTGGCACGAGTCTTTATGGTTTCCAACCGTGAATGTACCTGTATCCAAAAAGAAGGGATTCTGTGACACTATTTTAAAAAGTGCCCTGAAAACGTGTCCCCAATTCTGCAAATAGGTGAGAGCCCAGAAAAGGTTGAAAACCATCGGCTCTCAAGGAGCCCATTTTCAGTGACAGAGAAGGCAAAAGCTCGCAACATAATTGACAGATCTGGGGCAAGGAAACCTAAAAATAACAAATCTGGGTCTAATCTTTACAGTGACATCTCTGCAACCAACATGTTCATCAGAAACGGAAATAAGGAGGTTCATTTCTACTAAGAAATAAAAAAAGTTCACTATTAACACTATTTGATACTTAATTGTAGGGATCAAAGGAGTGGTGAGAAATTATAGGGTCACAGAGATCTTGAACTGGAAGAGACTTCAGAAGCTGTCCAATTCAACCTCCTCATTTTTACAGAGAAGGGAACTGAGGCTCAAAGAAGTTAAGTGCCTTGCTCAGGGTCCCACAGGTAGTAAGTATCAGAGACAGGATGTTGAACTCTGATTTCTGGTTCCACATCCAGCACTCTTGTGTGTTACACCACTGCCTCTATGTCTTCTAATTCAGGCCAAAGTTGGCAAAATTGGAACAAGAATCCAGACTCCTTACTCCTAGTCAGTCCAGTGCTTCTTTTACTCTAGCTTGAAAACTTTATAAGGCTCCCCTTGTCTCCCCCAAAGGACGTTTGATCTTTAAAAGGGGACAAAGTAATGTAACATCTCTAGTGTGGAGTTCCAGGCATCCAGCACAGTGTAGTGGTGGGATGGGGGTGGGGTGAATGGGAAGAAACATATGCAGGGGACAGGGCGGTTAGGTGGCGCAGTGAGTAGAGCATTGGCCCTGGAGTCAGAAGGACCTGAGTTCAGATCCGGCCTCAGACAGTTAACGCACACACAAACAAAAACCTAGCCATGTGACCTTGGGCAAGTTACTTAACCCCAATTGCCCTCCAAAAACAGCAAAAAAAAAAGAAATGTATGTAGGGGAATTAGTTTCTAATGCTTACCTAATTATGGAGGTGGTGAACTCTTAATTATCTTCTGAAGTAGAAGGGTATCATGGCATGGACAATGATCCAAAAGCCCCTCCAGCTTGGCCTCAGACTCTATTGGTTATGCTTTTCTTAAAGTTAATAGAATTTTATAGACTTCTTATGCATATGTAAAATAAATGATAGATGATGAAGCAGCTACCTGCCTCCTGACAGAAAGGTGATAGACTAAAGGTGCAGAATGACAGACACATTTTCAGACAAGGTCAGTGTGGGAGTTTGTTTTATTGGACTATTCATATTTGTTATAAAGGTTTGGTTTTGTCTTTTTGGTGGGAGGGAGTGAAAAAGAAAGAAAATAAATTTTTATTAACTGGAAAAAAGCAAAATAAACTGAACATAAGAATAAAATAGATGAATTCCAATTTCCTATCCACCTCTAAAATAATATGATTTTAAAAATTAAAGTAATTGGTTGGTAGGTTTTGATAAAATAAATGATAGCATTGTGAAAATACATTTGGATTTATAGGTTGAATCTCTAAAACTAATAATAGCTAGCATTTATATAGCATCTTAAGGTGTGCAAAGAGCTTTACAAAAATACTATCTCATTTGATCCTCACAAAAGCCCTTGAGGTGGGTGCAATTATTATTCTGGTTTTACAGATGAGGAAACTGAGGCAAACAGTTAATCCTGCTGCCATAAAATATAGTGATATTTGAGACTTTTCCAATAATTAGCCTGGAAGCTATCAAAATCAGAAAAAGTCCTTGGAGGACTCTTTGGGCAAGTGACACTAAAAGAACATCTCCCTTTTTGAAGTACCTTCCTGGCAGATAAGACAAATAATTGTGACCCTCTCTGAGCACTGAAAAGGGGGTGTACTATGGAGTCACAACTCCTAAAATTCTGGAATAATCCATTTCTAAGTGGCAGCTAGGTGGCACTGCAGTGAATAGAGTTCCACACCTAGAGTCAGGAAGACCTGAATTCAAATCTGACCTCAGACATTTACTCTGTGACCCTGGGCAAGTCACTTAACTCTGTTTGCCTCAGTTTCGTCATCTGCAAAATTAACTGGAAAAAATGGCAAAGTACTCTACTATCTCTGCCACAGAAACTCCAAATGGGGTCACAAAGAGTCATATATAACTGAAACGACTGAACAGCAACAGTTAAGTTCAAATCTGACCCCAGAAACTTAGCTGTGTGACCCTGGTCTAGTCACTTAACCCTGTTTAACTCAGTTTCCTCATCTGTAAAATGAGCTGGAGAAGGAAATGGCAAACCACTCCAGTGTCTTTGCCAAGAAAACCCCAAAGGAATCACAAGAGTCAGCATGACTGAATAAAATGACTGAACAACTCTTTGATGCCAGGCCACTGTCTAAGACTCATTTTATGGAGAAGAAAACTAAGGCTGAGAGAAAAGTATCTGAAAGCAGGATGTAAACTCTGGTCTGGTCTTCCTGACTCTTGGCTCAGTGCTCAATCTGCTGTGCTACTGTGCTGCCTGTTAACATTAGGGAAAGAAATGCAGAAGGAGCCCTCAAATCAAGACCTGAAATGGGGTAGGGCACTGGCCCACTTTTCAGGAAGCTCTGAAACCATCATATTTTCTTTTCCCTTACTTTGAGTCTTGCCCGTAAGTAATTTCAGACTCAAAATTATGTATTGCAACTTCAGAAAAGCCCTTTTAAATTTCTCCCATTTCTTAATTTGGAATTATTAATCAATTTAATATCATGTTAATTAGCTGCCCTTTTTTTGCAGCAACAACTTATTTATAAATATTTTTTTCTACCAGAAAAATCCAATGAATTAAAACTTCCCCCAAATCCAGGCATACACAATGAGCAAAGCTCCTCCAAGTCAATGTTTGACATTGTCCTGAGCCCTAATAAAAGGGTTTATTTAACACAAATAAAATGTGCAAAGCTTTTTACTCATTTTCTTCACTCCTCAGTCTAGCGTTTGGATTGGTGATCTTGATGGCTAGCTGAGCTGCTCTCTCAACAATCACTTTGCGACTCTTAGAGGAAACATTGTGAATAATCTCAGCACAGTATGATTTGTTGCACATCAGGAACACTTCGAGCTCTTTGACATCGTGCACCAAAAACTTCCTGAATCCACTTGGCAGCATGTGTTTTGTCTTCTTGTTGTTTCCATAACCTATATTGGGCATCAAGATCTGGCCCCTGAATTTCCTTCGCATCCTGTTGTCAATGCCTCTTGGTTTATGCCAGTTTTTCTTGATTTTGACATATCTGTCGGACTGGTGCCAGATGAACTTCTTGGTCCTCTTCTTGATGATTTTAGGCTTCATGAGGGGTCTGAGGGCAGGCATGGCGCCAGTGAAGAGACAGCAGTCCCTCCATGGGAAGCGCCAACAGAAAGAGAGAGAAGACCTAATAAATCTTTACAAAAAATAACTTCGGTTGTGCGGCTAGTGGCACAGTGAATAGAGCACTGGCCCTGGAGTCAGGAGGACCTGAGTTCAAATTTGGCCTCAGACTCTTAACACAAAAACCTAGCCTCTGACCTTGGGCAAGTCCCTTAGCCCCAATTGCTCTCCAAAAAGCAAAAAAAAAAAAAATAATAACTTTGTTTCTCTGAACTTTCCATCAACTATATAAAGAGATGTTAAAATAGCAAGGTGTAGTATCAAAACTCAGGCAGTCTTTAACTAAGCAGTCTATGGTTTGGAAGGTTATGAGACCTCTTTTCCCCAGTCCCAGCTAATACAATGCAATACATCATATATTTGAAGGTAGGTTAGACTTATAAGCTGGGGTAAGCCATGCATTCATGTGTCTGTCTTAAACGTTTTTCTCTCAGATTTTGCTTTTAAGACCAAGCTGGAAACCATGTGATAGCAAAACCTTGGGCCTGGCAAGTTTTAGCACACAGCGGAGAAATCTCTGTTTAATTAACAAAACATGCACATACTATCTGTAATCAAATGTCAGTAGGTAAGGAGATGCCAACAAAATTGGAATTTTTTTTAGTGTTTTATTGACATTCTTTTGTATTTCTGAACTCAGGTCCTTCTTACTAATTTTTTGGGGGGGAGGGCAATTGGCATTAAGTAACTTGCCCAAGGTCACATGGCTAGGTTTTTTTTTTTTTATTGTTTGCGTGTGCATTAAGTGTCTGAAGCCGGATCTGAACTCAGGTCCTTCTGACTCTACTCACTGCGCCACCTAACCACCCCATTCTTTTGTATTTCTTACATTATTGTCACTTCCCAGTGACCCTCTCTGACCAACAGAGCCTCTCTTTTAACAAATAAGTCCAGTTAAGCAAAACAAATCAATACATTGACTATGTCTAAAATTGAATGCCACATTCTGCACATTAAGTCCCTACCTCTCTCCTGATTCTTGGAAATCCAGTCATATCTCATAAGGTTATTGTGAGGCTCGAATAAGAAAAATGTATGTAAAGCTTTTTGCAAACTTAGAAGTGCTATAGAAATGTTTTTTTTTTGTTGTTTTGAACTGGACCTTATGGTTACATTGATCCCACCTTCCCTCCCTCCCTCTCCCAATGCATATCAGTATCTGTTCTGCAATTTAGGTTTTTGAGAGTTGCCTGGGGGCACAAAGAGATGAAGGGATTTTACTAGGGGTCCCATAGTCAGTAAAAGACAGTGTCCAAGTCCTAACTGAATGGGATGCACAAGTGGGATCTGTTAGTGCTGTCTGCTGGGGAAGCACTTCTAGGCGCTAAACTCATATGGGAGCCATGTTTGGATCCAGGGATTGTGAGGGACACAAGGAAACAAAGGTGTCCCATCTAAGGAAGAAAATTAACATGGTTTATTCAGCGTACTAAACACTTAGCAAACAGGTAACTGCGCTGTGCCTCATGTTAGGTACTCATCAGTTTCCTGAGTCTGTGTATATATATAAAGATAAATTTGGTGCCAATAAGAGGTGACCAAATGTGGGGGTCAGGGCCCACATGAGACCAGGTGAGCATGGCTCTGGTCTGCAAGCTACTTTGGGTGGCCATCCCTAATCCAAGGGCTTAAAGCACCCCAGCTCTGGGTGCTAGGATCCTGCCCAAGCAGTTTGCCCTGAACTATGAAAGGGAATGTGAGTTTCTGGCAAGTTCTTGGTGTGTGCTCAGACTCAGAATGGTTCACAGTACCTTTGGCAAAGAGATTGCTACTTAAGTGGGCATAACCTTTTAGCAAGCCTTTTCATTCCTATTTGAGATACATAACCACAGTTTAGGGATGGCTTTGGTTTAAACAAAGACATTCTAGTAACTCCAGAAAAGTTCAAAACTACAAATGGGTTGGTACAGTTAAATTTCTTTCTCTTTTACAAAGAAGGAAAAAGAAAATTGGGTGAGTCTGGAATTCTGATCTTTCTCCTTACTCAATTTGATATTTTCTGAATCTTTTCAGCTTCTGTCAAAACCTTAATATTATTTAAATGTTAGGTTTTTTCTTTATTTATGGAAATGGGCTTCCCTATGAAGAATGTGGCCTCCAAGCTCTTTCATTCAACTTTAATGACATTCCCTTCACAGAACCAGCTGGTTGAGCAGCTATTTACATAATGAGGGTTTCTGCATTAAGGCACTTATTGTCATAATCTTTATTGCCATAAAGTCGTATAAAACTGCTAAAAACCTTCAAAATCCTGGTCAAGAGAGAGCCTTAAAAACTTCAAATCTGGTTAAGTCCTGCTTAGAACATGGAAATCTATTCAATTGCATTATGGATGCTATAATCAATACCCTGAGCTACTCCGTTTCCTTAATAGTTTTCATTACTTAGTCCATCTGCTTCCCACATACTTCATTTAAACAGGAATATAAACCCAGATAAATTGTGGTTCCACTTCATTTCCTTCAAAGCTTGGCTCAAGTGCCACCTTCTACCTAAGGTGTCTCCAGATCCTCTCTTTCTCCTGTCCCCAGGCATTAGTACCTTCCCTTACAAAATTACCTTGTATTTGTTGTGTATATACTTATATAAGCTGAGGTCAACTCCCCCATAAGAATGTAAGCTCCAGGGCGGCTAGGTGGCTCAGTGAGTAGTGAGTCAGCCCTGGAGTCAGAAGAACCTGAGTTTGGATCCAGCCTCAGACACTTAAAGCACACACAAACAAAAACCTAGCCGTGTGACCTTGGGCAAGTTACTTAACCCCAATTGCCCTCCAAAAAAGCAAAAAAATTAAAAAAATTTAAAAAAGAATGTAAGCTCCTTGAAGGCAGGGGCAGTTCCATTTTTTGTTTTTATATCCCTAGTGCCTAGCACAGTGCTTAGAATATAGAGTAAAATATAAATATATGCTTACCGATTGGATTAATTATACTGTATTTAAATGAAGAGTATGAGTGGATTTGAATTTCTCTTTAAAAAAAAAAATCCACTCTTGATTCTCTCTCATAATGAGGATTAAAGATCAAATCAATAATGGAAATCCAGAAGCTTTATTCTGCCAGATGTCACAGTCCCTTAGCAAAAGTGCAAAGATTTGGCACAATGAACAAGTCTGAGTACCAAGTGATGTTCCCAACCAGTGCCACTGGCAATGAGGTAATGAGGAAAGGAAGCAAGGGGCTCATTCACAAACTGCATAGTCTTTCAGTAACCCAGAATGGAGCACAATCAGCAGCTTTCTAAGTTTTTCCTTTTGCTTTTCTGTGATCAGCCTATCTCCAGTCAAACCAGATCATGGGCTGGGGAGAGAAAGCCATCGAGCTACGCTCTGTAGAAGCTGGAAACCTGGAAGGAGTGTTTATGCACAAGAAATCCCGCAAGCTCAAATTTCTGTGTGAACGAAATGACAAGGTGCGTATGTTCTGGAGGAACAATCAACCAGCAAAAGTTGGAAATTAACTAGTTTAACCAAGTGAGAGATATGCTTTTCCTCCCTGCTCATTAAGAAAGAACTAACCATGCTCTCCCCCCCATCCCCGCCAAAATGGCTAAACCCAGTTGGTTAAATGAGTTGGAAATTAACTAGTGTAACCAAGTGAGAGATGTGCTTTTCCTTGCTGCTTGTTAAGAAAGAACTAACTGTCTGCATAATGTTGCCAAAGGCAAATTCACCTTTCCCAGCAAAAACAGCTGGGGCATTTCTTGATTGAGTAAATGATTAAATGTGATTTTCAAAGAAAAACATTTACAAGAAAAATCAAAGATTCCAGTCATGTCCCAAGCAGACCTTAGCCATTATTTCTTTTGCTGTAGAACAGGTTATTGTATTTGAGCCATAGGCCCTTTTCTTTTCAGATTAAAATAAGGCCTTTAAACAGACTGTAAGAGCCTTTTAAAGTTGTCTAGGTAGCCTGAAGTAAAGTGGAGGTTTGGCATCTGCCTTTGATTTGATCAATATTGACAACCAAAGCAAATGACTCCAGGCGAGGAGGAGGGGTGAGAGGGCAGAGCTTAGGATGGAGGACCTTTGTCAAGCTCAAGTTAGAAAGCTCAGGAGGCTGAAAGTGGGCAGCAGGCAGGGGCCAGTGCCTGGACAAGGTGAGTCATAATGAATGAATGCATTAATCAAGTGAAGCCACTGGGTCAGAAGCAGAGATCTAGTCCAACTGCATCATTTTACAGAGAGAGAAACTGAGGCCCAGGGAGGACAAGGGACATAGAAAAGGTCACATAGGTAATAGCTGTCAGAGCAGGGATTTGAACGCAAGTCTTTTGACATTAAGGCCAGTCAGTTTTCTAGTACATCGTGCTGAATGGCATCTTTAGTTGGCCCCTTTAAGTATACATGTTTCATTAGATGAAACTAAGAAATATATTACATGCACACAGCCCATCAAAGCAGCTACTTAGCAAGAGAGCCCTTCCACCACTTCTGAGGGTGTGCTATGTATGGTCTGTGCTGAGGACATTGGGGAGTAGAAGGGGTGCTTTTAGCTATGTCGGGAGAAATCCAATGTATTCTGGGCTTGCTCCAGTACTTTTCAGTTTGGCCAATTCCAGTGGAGTACATGAACTGTTTTGATCCTAGTGAGCAAAACCAGAAGCAGTGGGTGGAAGTTACAGAGAAGTAAATTGAGGCTTGATGTCAAAGGTGGGGGATGGGGTGAGGGGGTGGAAAACTTCTTAACACTTAGAACTGTCATGAAGTGCAATGGGCTGTCTCAGGAGGTATGGTGGCTCTCCCCACATTGAAAGTCTTAAATAAAGGCTGGATGATCCTTTGCCAAGGATGTTATAGAGGGGAATTGTTGCTCAGGCATGGTTTGAACCACATGGCCTCTGTGATCCCTTCCACCTCTAATATTCTTTGCTTCTCAAAGTATTCCTGGACATTTGAAGTGGCCACTTGAGAGATACTCAAGTTGTTTCACATCAGAAGCTTGTCCTGTGGCAGCTATAATGTTAGCAAGTTTGGGTTCCCAGGGACATAAAATGAAAATGAATTGTTTTTTATATTTTGCTATAAATAAGACAATGTCATCTCCCTGGTCTTCATTCCAAAAATTTTGCAAAAGATACCAGATTTTGAGAGATGTGCAAGGGAATTTTTGAACCCTCAATGATCAGGAAATACCATAAGAAGTCCCAAATAGTGATGATTCAAAATGAGTTTGGGCTGCACTGGCTTTGACAGGCAGCTCACAAGTTGTACTTGTAAATGTGGGAGTTGGCAGAGTTGGTTTCATCTTGTGTCCAAGGGCAACAAGAGAGGTAGTGTGTAATGTAGTACACCCAGGGATCTATCCTTGGCCTTGTATTATTCATCATCTCTATCAACAGCTTCAGTGAAGCAATTAAAAGGGATACAGTAGCTAGGTGGTACAGTAGATCGAGTGCTAGACTTGGAGTCAGGAAGAGCTAAGTTCAAATCCAGTCTCAGATACTTTCTAGTTGTATAACACTGGACAAGTCCCTTAACCTCTATCTGCCTCAATTTTCTTCTCTGTAAAACAAAGATAATAATAGATAGTAACTACCTTCCAGGGTTGTTGTGAGGACCAAATGAGACAGTATTGGTAAAGTGCTTTGCAAAATATCTATAAAGATGATGATGCTAGCAGATTTGTAGGCAAAACAAAGCTAGGAGCAGTAGCTAATATATATTGGTTGTCTGTGTCAGGATTCAGAAAGGTCCCAACAATATAGAATAGTTGGCCAAATCTCACAAGGTCCACATTGTGTTAAAACATCCAGCTTCACAAGTACTGAATGGGCAAGAGGACATTTGTCTGAAAAAGATCTGGGGTTCAAGTCAATTGTGTGGCATGGCAGCCAAAAAGACTATAATACCCCAAAGAAGGCAGGCAATAGTTGTGAAATGGTACCCTATCCTAGTCAGACTGCATTGGAAATAGCATTGTGGGCTCTAACACTGGAAGGGACCTTAGCCATCATTTAGTGTAACCTCCTTGTTTTACAGATCGAGGAAATTAAGTATTGGGTTCCATTCTGGCCACGACATTTTAGGAAGCACATAGACTCTCTGGAGTGTGTCCAGAAGAGGGCAATCAGGATAGTGAGAAGATTTGAGCCCAAGGCACAACATGATAGCAAATAGTCTTCAATTCCTTGAAGGGCTGTCACATGGAAGAGAGATGAGACTTGGTCTGCTTGGCCTAGAGAGCAGAACTAGGAGTAATGGGGGAGGGGGAGGGGCAGATTTAGGTTTAATGTAAGGAAAAACTTGCAAATGGTTAGGACTGTCCCCAAGTAGTATGGGCTGCCCTGGGAGCTAGTGGGCTCCTGGTCCCTGGAGGTCTCCACTCAGAGGCAAGAAACCCACTTGTCTGAGATACTGTAGAGTAGGATTCTTGTTCAGGGATGGGTTGGATTAGTGGCCTCTGAGATTCTGTGATTGGTACCACATATATTAGAATATGAGAACACTGTGTTTCTTTTAAAAGAGTGCAATTCATCTCAGACTTTATACTAATTCAGTCTTCTCCTGTCTCTTGCTCTGACCCTCATTGTCTAAATTAGCAAGTTTGGATAAATAAAGTTTACACAATAAGTAGTGTTATTCTCACTTAATGTGTGAAAGAAAATTGAAATTGTGGTGTTCAGTCTTTTTTCTCTTGCTCAAATATCAGGTTAAAATTGTCTGAACTGCCAGCTGATGATGTCTCAACCTCTCTCCTTTTTTTTCTCCCCTAAGGTATTCTTTGCCTCTGTCCAATCTGGCTCCAGTCAGATTTACTTTATGACCCTTGGGCAAAATATGCTCTTCAACTGGTAAACGCCGGAAGAAATGATTGGATATTTCCAGGGATTGAAATCGTGTCAAATACAATGAAGTTTGCACACATGCACACATTTGCACTTTTCATCTGCAAATATCTTGTCATTCATTCAGTTATCTTTCCGTTGTATTGTTCAAGAAAATGATGAAAACAAACATTCAGCTTATAATGTAGCATAGAGTAATTCCGATGAGAAATGCAGCTTGTCGAGAATTATTGCAAGCTCTGTATACTCTCAAAGGAATGTGCTCTCTTTTATAGAATTATTTTAAGCTTTATTACTTTAACTTTTGATGTATTAACCTTTATTTACTTAGTAACTCTGTGTGGATTTTACAGTGCAGGATTCATAAAAACCTGCCACAAATGTTATTCCAGGCAATTTTTGGAACTATTGGCATTGCTTTTTGTCCAAAAGAAAAAAAAATGGTACAAATCAGAACTAATTTTTGAAAGCTAGACCCAAATGCTGAGTCATAAGATAGAGATGACAGAAACAATGCCATAGACCAAACAAAGGTGGTGCCTTGGTTCCAGGAGCACACACTAACAGAACAGGAGAAAGTTACATCTCTTTCCTCCTTGCCAAAGTTTAAGGACCTGGACATTATACTTTGTCAAGACACAGAGTCATAATTATCTATCTATATTAGTTTTCCCCCATATTATATCCATTTCCCTGTAGTGTAGACTTTTCCTCTGATACTTGGTCTCCTATGAATAAGATCCTGAGCGCCTATCATTGATGGTTTAAGAAAAAAGGTTCTCAAATGTTATATAGGCAATGGATGGCTTGACAACTCATGGATGATATACTTGGATTCTTAGCCTGCTAGACACAGAGACTAAAGAAAGGATTTTTGCAATATTTTCAATTAGGTATCTATTAAAATCTCACTCCAAAGAAAGACTGACACCAAAATTCTGATCCACTCTGCTTTCAAATTTGCTCTCTGATTACTGAAAACAGACAAAATCTATTCCCGATGAGTAGAAGGGTGGCAATGTGGTATAGTGGACAGACTCTGGACTTGGCACTAGGGAAGCCTGCATCTGACACTTAACTGCAAGGCCCTGGGCAAGTCACTTAATCTCCTTGAGTCTTGGGCAATTCTAGATTTATAGTCAGGGCATTGGGGTTCAAATCCGAGCCCTGCCATTTAACACCTATGTGACCTTAGAGAAGTCACTTATCCTTTCTTCCCCTCACTTTCCCCCTCTGTAAAATGAGAGGGATGAACTGGATGGTCTCTTGGGTCCCTTCTAGCCCTACAGCTAGAATCCTATGACTTCAAGTTATGAATTGCTCAAGGTCAGCAGAGGGAATTTTAATATAGTCATCTGTCATTGACTATTGCTGAGTAGTAGCTACATTATAAGTCAGGCCATTCCAACACGTGTATCAAGGGTGCTGGTTATCTTTCTACAGCCATGTAAGTTGCCAAGGAGCCAATGAAAAGGGAGGAGAAAAGGAAAGAAAGAAAAAACTTCCCCAAAACACCTAATATAGTTCATTACCAAGTAAATGAGGACTTGTCTCTAGAGTTTCCTTTATAGACATTTATATTTTCAGGGGTTTGTATCCTGGCCACATAAAGTGGGATTAAACTTGATAACATATAATCTTGGCTCAGGATTAATGAAAGACTAGTGATTTTTTGTTATCCTTAGCTACATATATACATATTTGCTTTCAAATGAGTAGTACTAGAAATACAGAGGCTCATCTGAAATGTGTTGGCAATAAGTAGATGAAACATTTTAGTTTGCTTAAAGATGAGAACTCTTTGAAATAATTAGACTGAAAAGTTAAGTCTTGTCCCATTTCTACTGTGCCTATGAGTCCCAACGTGAATCAGGTGTCCGGGATGTCCTTTGTGGTACACCACAGAAGCCATCCAGCTAAGTGGCAGCAAGTACCTCTCTACCCCCGATCTGTCCTCAATCCCACAGTGATTTTGTGATTGATGGGAAAGTGACAGAGCTGCCCATGCTCTTTCCACCATCTCTGGCTAGCCATCGTATATGGATTTTCCAAGCTACCTGTCTGGGTATAAGGTGTGCATTAACTTTCTCGTGTGTGCTGTCAACATAGACACGCATGGTTACTTAGCACCATCGTGCCAGAAATGGAGATTTTTTTTCTTTTTCTTATAGCACAAATCAAGAGTTTGGCACACTATATATTAGCAATTAGGAAAATGTGAATCTAAGAATTAAAGAAATCAATGTGATTATGATCTTTCCATAACTGTGATAGTAACATAATCTGAAGAATTGGCATGCATTTTAACTGCTGACATCTGTATTGGTTTTTTTAAAAAGAAAATGCACTTTGATGTTAAATAATTTGCTTCAAAGTAAAATCTTCATTATCAGTACAAACATTTACCTGTTTGTACAGCCAAGTTCCATGAGCCAGCTCAAAAGACAAAAAGAAAAAAAGAATGTTGGTTGAACTTGAATTAGTTTGAGGCAAATGAGACATGCCATGCTTGAACTTAAGAAATGTGCATTTTAAGTACTGCCTATGATAATAATAATTAGATACATGTAAGTTGAATTCATGCTCGGAACTTATATAATTAATTTCTTCTGCATAACATACTTGCTCAGGAAAAAAAAAAGTTGAGAGCGGTTTTGAAAAATGTACCTCAGAGGACTATCTTTTTTTAAGTAGTCCTTGGCCATAAATGTTCTTAGGTGCTCTGGGCTCTCATTCTGTAAAACTCTAAACATTTGTGGGATGATTTTCTTTTCCTCTAACAGGAGAAGAAGAACTATTAGGAGAGAAGTTATTTGAGATGCCCCCAAATATCAAAGCAGGAGAGATTGCAGGTATCTTAACCAGAAATTGCAGCAGAGTTAAGAGTTTTTCAGGAGGTAAGGATGAGATAAAGATGAGCAGATTAGAGTGACTGATGACAAGATAGAAACCTTTAAAGAAACTGAGCTGCCAGTTCTGGTGATCAGACAGAAGGAAGTGATGGGAGTGGTTTGTTAGGGATGAAAGACCCCAAGGCCCTCCACAACTGTTAAGGCAGGAAGCATGGTACAGTGGAAAAAGCTCTGGATTTAGATTCTGAAGACCTGAGTCTGAATCCTTGCAGTTCCTCATGTAATCTTAATCAAGTTAGTTAACCTCTGTGGCCATCAGAGAGCTTTACTTCTCTGAAAAATGACAGAGTTGGACTGAATGAACTCTGATGTTCCTTTCCAACTCGAATTCTTTGAGCCTAAATTCAGTCAACAAGCATTTATTAAATGCCTACTGTGTGCCAGGCCCTGTGCTAGGCACTGGGGATACAAAGACAAAAGCAAAACTATCCCTGCCCTCAAGGAGCTTATGTTCTAATGGGGGAAAACAATATGTGCATATATATACATATGTGTATACATACATATGTGTATGCATGTATATATAGGAATATGCAAAACATATACAAGCTATTTTGAGGAGAGAGGGAAATAGCAGGTGTGGGGATGAGGAAAGGATTCATGTAAAAGGTAGTGCTTGAGTTGAATTTTGAAGATAACCAGGTGTTTCCAAGAGGTAGAAGCAAGAGAGTGTATTCCAAGCATAGGGAACAACCAAAGAAAAGTCACTGAGATGGGAGATGATGTAGTGTTGTGTGTGAGGGAGAGTGAGAAGGCCAATTAGGTGGAAACCTAGAGTGTTTGGAGGGGAGTTATGTGTGAGGAGACAGGAGAGATAAGAAAGTCAGGTTGTGAATAGCTTGAATTGCCAAACAGAGGGGCTTGGTTTTGAGCCAGATCCTTATAGACAGCATGCATTGCAGAGCCATTTGGCGTCCAGTGAAGTGATTTCCAAAAAAATATGGGACTTGGGGCTCCGCTGTGTCCCCCACCTCCTCAGTCAGGGAGGTAGAATAGTCCACTGTGTTCTGTTCTGCAAGCTGTCTTAGGAAGAAGGGCTTTGTGAAGCTGGTATCCATCTAGAGAAGGATAGTGTGGATGGTAAAGAGGCTAGAAATCATGCCTCATGAGTAAGGAAATTAGAAGTGTTTAGAAGGCAAAGGAAGATGTAAGGGGGACGTGATCCCTTTCTTCAGATAGTTGAAGGGCTGTCCCGTAGAAAAGGTATGAGATTGGTTTCACTTGTCCCAGAGGGCAGAACAGAAACGAATGAGTGGAAGTTAGAGAGATTTCAGCTCAATGTTAGGAAAAACTTCTGACCAGTTAGAGCTGTCCAGAAGTGGAATTGATTGTTTTGGTAGGTAATGAGCTCCCTGTCACTGGAGATCTATAAGCAGAGGCTAGAAGGATGACTCCTTGTCATAGATGTTGCAGAGGGGATTCCTACACTTTGGATTCACTGACCTCTGACAGCCCTTCTGCACTCTTATTTGGGAATGTCTTTCAGTTAGCACCCACCCTAAAAGTTTGAATCGCCTTTCCCAACTCGGATACAGATCCCCCTAAAGTCTTGTGCTCCTAAAGCCAGCTAAAACTTGAAAGTGAAAGAAAATATTGGTTTGGTTTGTTTGTTCTCCCTATCAGTGCATCTTAGGCCCAATGGAAATTCCCATGCCCCACCCAATTTCCACCTTTACTACCCTCAGTGCCACAATGGGCCCCAGGGAAGTCATCATCCTGTCCAAGACCATATACTTGAATAGGGCATCAAATCTCTGTTGTTGTTTTTTTTTAAGACCAGCCTTTAGAGGCCTCCTCCACTCCTACCCCAAAACCCACTTAGAACTCACTTTTTGGTGCAGCTCCATATAGCTGCTCTCAGTTTACTTGTAGCTGCCACTCCTCTGCTAACCTATCCATCACCATCACAACCAGTTCTGAAAATTACCTCCCTGGGTAGGAGGAGGAAAGCCTGCCTTTACCACCCTCCCCTGACTATAACCACTTCTTGATTGTGTCCCCTTCAACAAGCATTTATTAAATGTCTACTATCTAGAAGGCACCATGCTGTGGCATAGTGGAGAAGGCACTTGGTTTGGAGTCAGAAAGACCTGAGTTCAAATATTGCCTCAGATATTTGCTAGCTGTGTGACCCTGGGCAAGTCACTTAACTTCTCTGTGCCTCAGTTTCCTCATCTGTAAAACAAGAGGGCTGGACTTGATGACCTCTAAGGTCCCTTCCAGATCTTATATGTGACCTTGGACAAGTCATTTTACCTCTCCAGGCCTCAGTTTCCTCCTCTGTAAAATGAGGGGGATGGCCTTTAAGTGTCCCTTACAACTCTAAATCTAAGATCCTGTGATGAAAAGCCAAAAATGAAACAATCTTTGCCCTCAAGGAGCTTACATTCTACTGTTGGGTGCAACATGTACACGGAGTCAAAAATACAAGGCAAACTGAAGACAGAGGGGACTAACATTTAGAAGGGCTTTATGGAGAAGGTAGCATCTGAACTGAGCCTTGTTCTATACAGTTTTGTGGTTGCTAATTAATATGTTGATTTTTCAAGTGATGGTAAGGCATTTCATGTCTAAATTGTACAAGGTGTGACTGAATTTTTGAAAGACAATCCAGAACTTGTACATCCAAATGAATGTTGTCCCCTTCAAAGTAGTCACCTAAGGAGGCAATACACTTACTCCCATAATGCAGCTCTTCATTGCTCAGGACAGTTTGGGATTTGCTTTCATAGTCATTTGCATAGTTAGCCCCAGTTATATTGCTTTGTTTCTTCCCACCTACTAGTTTCTAAGATTCCTGAGGGTAAGAACTATCTCAAATTTCTTTGGTACCTCCTCCCTTCCCCACCCCGCCCCCCCCACCTCAGAGTTAGATAAATCATGACAGTTTGGGTTCAAGGGACCTGGGTTCAAATCTTCACTTTGCTACTTAACTAGCTGTATGACCTTGGCTGAGTTTCTTCTCTTTGGGCCTCAGTTTCCTCATATGTCAAACCAGAGAGTTAGACTAGATGATTCCCAAGGTCCCCTTCATCTCTGACATCCTGTTCTTTTAAATGCAAGTTGAAAGGCGACAGTAGCACCCACTGCACCTAGCACCCGCTGCACCCACAAGCCTAGCAGGGAGGTATATTTCTGCCTCCTTCCTGAGCCTAGGGAAATAGCTAGTGTAAGTGGCGGCAATAGTTTAAGGCTTAAATAACTAGTCTAATTTAGATGTTTATCACATATATATATATATATATATATATATACATATATATAACTGCTAAAGTATATTTACCATGGATGCAATAATAATGCGCCTAGCCCCATTTAACAATTATATTCAGGCTTTAAGTTGAAAAACAATCTGCTGCATATTGTTTTGTTTACCTGTTATTAAAGTCTTCATTAAACTCTACATTTCAAATCCTAAAAATAAAATCATATTAGCCAAAAAGAGTGGTTGGTGTCATTAATAAATATGCAGTGATATATTTCCATTGATGACCTATAATCAAGAAATGGCATAAGGTATATAATTGAGGAAATGTATAATGGAAGGGATGGCCTACTAGGGGATAAAAGAGTCAACTTCAGGAAGACCTGGTTTCAAGCTCTACCTTTGACACATACAGGCTGTGTCACCTTGGACAAGTCACTTAACCACTCAATGCTCTAGATAACTCTCTAATACTAAAGTTTTCAGAGGAGGTGCCAACAAGCATTAGTAGAGAGAATTTCCTCCTTCAGGAGTTCCCTGCACTACTAAAATCACAGATCCTGTCCATATCCCCATACTGGCAAAGGCAAGAAATGAGAAGCATAGGTACTTCACTGCTTAGTAGCTATGAAATTTATAAACATCTCGCTTAGAGGCTCCCTACTTTTTTTGGTCCCCAAGTCCTTTGAGTCTAAGGGAACCTTCCTTTGCTCTCTCTTCAACATAAAAAGAAGTAAATTTGAGAGTTCACCTAGTCTAGTACACATCAGAAGTAAAATTGATTCATCTCAAGAGTTATTTACCAAATATTACCCACACCCCTTGACAAGCTTCTTCTACCCTGTGGTATACATGTATGCCAATTTGGGGACCCTGGGCCTAGGGGAAGTTCTATCACATTGGGTGGATGAGGGCACCTTTCCCTTCTTACCTTTCCCCCTCTCTCAGCCCATGGTGGCCCCCGAAACCATAGAGGAGATGGGGATTTGAGGGTATAAGAAGGTACTCTGCCTCTTCTCTTGCCTGAAATGTCCAGAACCCATCAAAGCCCCTTGACTGTTCACAGAGTTTAGATTGAGATAGGAGACACAAACTATTCTTTCCAAAGAGATGAAGGACCACCCACCCTTACCACCTGCTCTGTTACTGCATCCTAAGGCTCTCTAGGCCTTACCTGACATCTGATTTACTGATAGGTTCCCTGAACCTGGTTATCCTCCTGTACTACCCTTAGAACTTCCAGGCCTTTCCTTCTGATACCTGGCACACAGTAAGCACTTTAAAAAAAATGATTGTTGACTGATTTTCCATTCCATTACAGCTAAATACTTAAAAGTATTATCTCTCCCAATTAGATTGTGAGTACTTTGAAAAGAAGGCTTATCTCATTTTTTTATTTGTATCTCCAGAGCTTAGCTCAGTGTAATCACATCACTTAATAAATGTTTTTTTCATTCATTCATTCATTCATTCATTAATACCCTATGAGGATCTGGGTAGTGGATATGCTTGTGTGACATTTCCACAGCTCCACAATACTGTGAATGGCCCTCAAGCTGTGACAGTCTCACTAATGAAAAGAGCATAGGAAGAAGCCAGTCATTCTATTGGAGTTATTATAGCTGTTGTATCTGGTGGAGGAGCAAGAGCAGCACCAAGGCAATTAAATACACCAGTTAGGTCATCCCTCCAGTTCCTAAAAGAGGGCTGCATATGCAATGACTTGTCATCAGTGTGGGATCAGTGAATGTTCATCACTCCACCTAGCATCTCCACAAGAGACTGAGCTATTCCTCTTCCGAGATAGAAGGGTTATTTGGGAAGCAAATTATCTATCAATTGCTCATGTGCTCCCACTCTATTTAGGCAGAAAGGCAAGGGTCGAGAGGACTGGACCATCAGCCTGCAGTTTGGGAGGAGGGCTTTTGCTGGAGATGTTGAAATGGGTTTGACCCTGGAATTACTGATTTATGGATGGAAGGGGTCTCAGAAGTCATCAGATTCACTACCTCTCCCCAATTGTACCACTGTGCTGCTTACTTCTTAAGCATTCTGAGGCCCAGAGGGGAAATGGCTTGCTTGTCTACAGTCATATAGCTAGTGAGAGTTGGAATTCAAACACAGAATGTCTCAATCCAAATCTAATAACTTTCCTGATTTTGTCTTGTTCCCACTATATATAAATTGTCCTCGAGAGAGAATCTATCAATTGATCAACAAGTATTTATTAAGTACCTATTTGCCAGGTACTTATACTAGGTACTGGTGATACAATTAAAATGAATAAGACAATTCCTCCCCTTGAGGAGCTTACATTCTAATAAGGTAGAAAACAGGTACATGTATAAATACATGCAAAATAAATATGAAGAGGGGTGGCTAGGTGGCACAGTGAGTAAGAGCGCTGGCCTCGGAGTTGGGATGACCCAAGATCAGATCCGGCCTCAGAAAATGAACACCCACACACAAATAATGACTGGCCGTGTAACCTTGAGCAAGTTACTTAACCCCAATTGCTTAAAAAAATAAAAAAGTAAAAAATAAATATGAAGAGAAGAAATACAATACATGCAAAGTAGCTCTAAAATATAAGGAAGTTTGGGAGGGAGGGCACTAGTAGTTGGAAGGAGACAGAAGGAGAAGGCATAGGGAATACTCACATTAGTTAGATTAGAGGCCCATCATTGATAAAATAATAATGTCTCAGAAATTAGTGTTTTGATTCATTCAGGAAATATAATACATTAATAATGTATGGATTTCCTTGTATTTGAAAGGCAGTCTTGTGTAATAGCTAGAGAGCTGACTCTGGAGCCAGAAGACCTGGGTTCAAGTCCAAACTCTGCTACATACTGATTGTGTGACCTTGAGCAAGTCACTTAATCTCTCAGCCTCAGTTTTCCCATCTGTAAAATGAAGGGATTGCACTAGATGCCCTCTGAGGTCCCTTCCAACTTTATAACTAGGATCTTACTGTGTTAAAAAAAAATCAGCTTCACAAATACAAGATTTGTATTTGTGAATATTGTATTTGTGGAGACATGCAAAAATGATTCAGTCTTAGGGGCATTATTAGCCTCTAGTGATCAAGCCCCCAGTCTAGTGAACCTCCTGCTGAGCTCAAGCAATGTTTATGGAGCAATGCTGGGGTGTCCTGGTAAATGTTCAACAATCTGGCTATGGGGTGGGAGTGGGGGGCATAGAAGAATGCACACAGAAACTTTTAAATTTAATCTGCTTTAAAACTTTTTTTTTGCTTTTTGGAGGGCAATTGGGGTTAAGTAACTTGCCCAAGGTCACATGGCTAGGTTTTTGTTTTGTTTTGTGTGTGTTAAGTGTCTGAGGCTGGATCTGAACTCAGGTCCTGACTCCAGGGCCGGCGCTCTACTCACTGCACCACCTAGCCGCTCCACTTTAACACTTCTTATCCAAGCAACAAAACAATAAATTAAGCTCTGATTAGTAGTGATTGCCAATTTCTGATGTAAATGCTCACAATGACAATTTAACAATCAGCTCAGGCTCTAACACACTTGGTAAATGAGTTAATATCATGTATAGAGCTTCGTAAACAACCTATGACATGCTATGTAAATGTCAATCATCTTTTATTTATAGCCATACAAGTTCCTTTGCAAAGTCTATAAAAATAACACAGAATACATCATAGCATTTTTATGGCCTCAGTTTCCTTCTATGCAAAATGAAAAGGTTGGAATAGATGGTCTCCAAAGTTCCTTTCAGCTCTAAATACAATGATATATACTAAACTGAGCAGGCTCTATTTAATGATCCTGAACTTTTTTTAAAATTTGATCACATGCTCTACCTAAATTTGCCACTTTCTACCTCTGTGAACTTGGACAAGTCATTTCACCTTGGGTACATCAGTTTCCTTATCTGAAAAATGGAGGGGCTAGATGGTCTCCAAGGGCCCTTCCACCTCTATATCTAGGATCCTATGATTACCTATGAAGATAGCCAATCTTCATCTCTAAGACTAGCAAAAAAAAAAAAAAAAGTCCCATAATTCCATATTTCTTTCAAAAAGGGGGTTCTATTTTCCTAAAAGCAAAGATTTTAAAAATTAACTTCTATCAGCCTCCACATTATCCTCAATTTTTTTCCTGGTCCTATTTCCAAGGTCCAAGCCATTTAATTTTAGAATTTTCAAAGCTTTTTCTAATCTTTTTTTATATTTCATAAATCATATTTCAGAACTTATCAAAGTCCTCAACAGAAGAATATGAAAGGGATTTACTCTTTTTTTTCTATCAGTAGTTACCTTTAAGATATATATATATATATATATATATGTATGTATTTTTTTTTTAATATAAGCAGGGCTCTCCTCACATGTGGGTTTTCTAGACATTACACTAGGTTGGAAGAACTTTGTGAATCAACAACAATTCAAAATTACTTTTTGTGTGGTCCCACTGATGTCTCTTTTAGTAGACCTACCAGAACACAGAGTTCAAAAAAGACATTCAATCAAATAGTATAGCAAAATAAGTATCATGGAAGATTCTCCCCAATATACATTTTTGTTGTTGGGTTGTTTTATAATTGCTTCTGATTCTTTTTACAGATGAAGAAAACTGAGGCAAACAGGGTAGTGACTGGCCCAGAGTCACACAGATAGTATCTGAGGTCAGATTTGAATTTAGGAAGATGTGTCTTTCTGACTCCAGGCCCCACACTCTATCCACTGCAGCACCACCTAGCTGCCCTCAAATAGGAATATACTCTTCCACAGGTTATTATAAGACTAGTGGGGAGAGGACATAAGCAGGGAATAAGTGTGATCTGAGAACAAACACGAAAGGATACACATATTAAGGAGCATGTAGTTGGGGCAACTCATACATCTGACACTTCAAGTCTGCCAATTTCTCCTGGTGATGTTATTATACTGCTTTCCACTGGTTAGCTCTATTCTCTGCTGAGCTGTTCTCTCTGTCAGGTGTCTCTGCTGAGCTGCTCTTTTCTACCATCTTCCAATATTCAGTCATATTACAATTTATTGGCTAAGTTGCTGTGGTAATTGCCAGGATATCAGCTCTGAAGAGTTCATAGTCTCAGGCTATTTTTAGTCATTTGATATATAGAACCCTACCAGCATAGACAGCTAGTTCACTAGCTAGAAAGTCCCTTAGGCATTTAAATCTGCTCTTTTGAAAACCTTGTCTCCTCTGCTACTGTTTGGACTCTAATGCTTATCTGAATTATGGTCAAAAATGCCATTTAATTATTATTATATATTTCTAATCTTGGCAAATCGTCCCCAGGGAACACACTTATCAAAACTTCAAAGGAGAAGAGTAAAGCTCTAGTGAAGAGATTCCTTTTAACCACCCTAACCCCAGATCAGGCCCCTCATGTTTCATGCAAATCACAAAGGCTAAGGTGGGTATAGGAGACCAAAGAAGCTACTGACCTTTGATATACTCCCCTTACCTCCAGCAATAAAACCTCTGCCTTTCTACCCATATAAAGGAAATATTTATATTACAGCAGTTAGATCAGGATTTCTGAACCTTTCTGTGTCCTGGACCCCTTGACTGTCTGGTGAAGCCTATGGACCTCTTCTCAGAATGTTTTTAAAGGTATAAAATAAAATATAGGGGATTACAAAGTAAACAAATCATGCTGAAATTTAGTGATAAAATGTTTTAAAAAATGAATTCATGGTGTCCCTAAAATCTATCCATTTTCCCCTTAGGGGGTCAGCAGACTCCAGGTAAAGATGCCCTGGCTCACTTCTTAAAGAGTCCTATTCACTGAATGGGTGTTGCCTCACTCAAAACTATAACCTGAAAAGACCTTAGCTTAAAAGGGCTAAGGTATCCCACTTCATCCTGGGCCATCTCTAGTCTTCCGGGTCCATATCTGCCACTATACCCATATGGCTCTGGACAAGAAAGTGAGGCTGGTGACTTTGCACAGTCCTCTTTTGCTCAAATCAAAGGGAACTGCAAGTCATGTCATCATATCCCTGATGTCATGGTCCTCTTCAAAAACGAAGGACAAACAGAAACCTGTCAGGGGTCCAAGCTGCCTGAATGAACCTAGCTGGCCAATTTATGTAACTAGCATTTGATGGGAAGGGGCATAAGATTTCTTCTGTAATCTTGAGGCACTCCTTCCTATTTAAGAGATATCAACTAGGAAAATAGCTTGAACTTAAGGGGAGGGAAAATCATTTTCCCTAGACTAGCAATATATAGAGGGACAGACAGATATAATTTTAATCTGGTGTCCCCTTTCTAAGAAAAGCAAAGTAGCCAGTCTCTTGGCTTCTTCTCTAAGTAAGTCTCCTTTGGAAAGGATTGGAGACATTCTTGAGATATTTATCAAAGCCTCCCCACCAGCCTCATTTAGACAAACCCATGTAGGTTTACACAAAACCTATACATACCCAACTCTATGCTCATTTTATAATAAGTCAGTGAAACTCTGCTTACCTTAAGGACAATTGTGAGTTCTGAACTTTCCCACTCCCTTTAGGTGAAATATGGCCCATATTTACTTGGATGACTGTTGCCTCAGACAAACAGACCTGGTCATTTTGGGGTTTTGATGGCTCAGAGTGAGTGTAAATAGCAGTTGTTTCTGTTCTGGCCAGAAACTCTGAGGGTCTTCCCCTCCTAGACTGATTTTTTTGAGTAGGCAAACTAGGTCACTTTTTGCCTCATTCCTTACCTAGCCTTAAATCACTGAATCATTGAATGGGTATTGCCTCAGACACATTGAGGCCAAGGTCTCTCACTGCATCTGGGGCCATCTCCAGTCATCCTGACCTATGTTTTGCCAGTGGACCCTGATGATTCTGGAAGAGGGAGTAAGGCTAATGACCTTGCACAGCTCTGCCTCACTTAAATTCAATTCCTTTACAAGTCATGACATCACCCGCTTGATTGGTCCTCTTCCAGAATGAAGGGCTAACAACAACAGCAACAACAGGTGAAATCTGGGCCAGTGTGCCTTATAAAGTACTAAAGCCACAATCCTTTCTTAGGTAAGCATTTTACATGTTACCTCAGTGGTCCTTACAACTCTGTGAGGAGAGGTACTATTATTTCCACTTTAGAAGTGAGGAAACCAAGAATGACATAAGCTAATTTATTTGCCCAAGGTGGTGGTGGTTGTGACTCTATTTGGGGTTTTCTTGGCAAAGATATTGGAGTGGTTTGCCATTTGCTTCTCCAGCTCATTTTACAGATGAGGAAACTGAGGCAACAGGGTGAAGCAACTTGCCTAGGGTCACACAGCTAATAGGTATCTGAGGTCAGATTTGAACTCAGAAACATGAATCTTTCTGACTCCAGGCCTGACACTCTAGCTATCACAGAGCTCCTTATAGTCTGAGGTGAGATTCAAATGCTGAGTCCAAGGCCACCACCGGCTACTGACTTGGGACAGTGAAGAGCAATTGGGGTTTCTGCTCAGTGGGAAGGAGCATCTACTGTTGATAGTGAAAGATTTGAAGGACAGCAAGGTTTCAGTTCCCCAACCCAAGGATGAGCTTGTGTCATGGACTTTCAAGTGGCTTGGATACACATGTATAGGTGTGGGCACAGAATCTAATGAGCAATCTCAGTGTCCTTCAAGGACTCAGTCTCTGAATTCCTAGAGCTATGAGTTCTGCCAGGTAGAGATAACTATAATACATGCCAAGTACACCAGGAAAGGAATTCTTAAAATGTCCTCCTAGCTGCATATTTATTTTTTTTCCATCCAAGTTCACGGACTCCCTGAAATCTATCTACAGATTCTTTGCAGGAGTAGGGGTGGTAGATTCCAGGTGACGAACCCCCTTAACTGGGCAGTCTTTGAGAAGAAAGAACAGAGGAGATGGCAGATAGGAGTGATCCTATACGGTGCTGGATACTACAAAGCAAACCTCAGAGGTAATTATTGAAGGACTCCAATAGAAAGACACATTGGTGATGGATAGATCGATGGATAGATAGATAGATACACAGACAGATACTGAGTGAGTATTTTCTAAGTAGTTAGTATGTGCAATGTACTATGCTAAAGTGCTGAGGATACAAATTCAAGCAAGATAAGGTAAAAGCTTACCAGTTAGAGCCCACAGTGGGCAAAGTGGGGACAAATTCTGATTTCTACCGAGTCTGCTTCCATCCTGAATGATCCCCAGGGCTGGTGACCCTCTCCAGCCCTGGGGATCATTCAGGATGGAAGCAGACTCGGTAGAAATCAGAATTACTAGAATTGACTGATTATTATGTATGTAATGGTTTGCAGTTTTGTTTTTCACTGTGATTGAAAGTAAGAGACTGGCTTCAGCCTGGTGGATGGCCCTTTTTGTTTTGTTTTGTTTTTAAGCAATTGGGGTTAAGTAACTTGCTCAAGGTTACACGGCTAGTCATTATTTATGTGTGGGTGCTCATTTTCTGAGGCCGGATTTGATCTCGGGTCATCCCAACTCCGAGGCCGGCGCTCTTACTGCGCCGCCTAGCCGCCCCTTTTAGGGCAATTGGGGTTAAGTAACTTGCCCAAGGTCACACGGCTAGGTTTTTGTTTGTGTGGGTTAAGTGTCTGAGGCCGGGTCCGAACTCAGATCCTTCTGACTCCAGGGCCAGCGCTCTACTCACTGCGCCACCTAGCTGCCCCTGGATGGCCCTTTTGAGAGACACTTCCAGATTTCTTTGTGGGTCTGTTCCAAAGGCCCTTGGATTCAGGGTCCTGGGCTGTTTCCATCAGGATCTGAGAGGTGGTCAGGGTGATATTAGTGGTGGTTCAACTTGCCTGGCACATGTTACCTCCTGTCTCTCCCTCAGGATACCCTGCTACTTCAGCAAGACTGGACTTCCTGCCCCATGAGTGGCAGTTGGTGGGAAGGACTTGTCCTTTCTCTGTAAGAGTTTCTTCCAGGTGGTGGCTGTATGGCCAGCCTGGAAGTAGGACCAATGGCCTAGAGGGTGCTGTTGTTCCCTGGGTTCTTGTGCTTATCATTAATAAAGAACAATCAAGTAAAACAATACTACTGGCATTTGATCATGTTTATCATTAACTAACATTATTAAACACTTGTTAAGTACCAACTTTGTGCCAGGTACTATAATAGGCAGTGGCGATGCAAAGACAAAGATGGAAACAATTCCTACTCTCTAGCTACTTTCCTAAAAGAAATCTTTAAAAGAAATATTATATGATTCAATTTTAAAAGACGGAAATTGAGTTTAACTGCTTCTTCAGTATAATAAATTTTATCACACAGTAACTAATGACTAATACTGCCTGGTATATAGTAGGCACTTAATAAATGCCTGGTAATTGACTGATTTAATAGCTGCCATGTGTTGTTATATTACTTTATCTTATCCCAACCTAAAGATATGCTAATCTTGATTCCAAAGTAAATATAAAAAAAGGTGGCCTTTCCTCTCAAGACCTACCAAAGGCAAGCTCTGAGAAATATTTTAATATTTCATTTCAAATGCACACCAATTTGTAGTTCAAGATCATTAGGTAATGTTAACAAATGTATAGACTTTATAAGCCTCTGAGCCTCTTTCAGGATAGTTTCCTACTTCTCAAACACTGCTTTTCTCCAGTGGAATCTAAATGAAACTTGGCAGTTTAATTTTTATCTCTGTGTTGGGGTTGGAAGGGGGGAAGGGAGAGGGGAGGAGGTGGGAAGATGTTTGTTCTATGGAGCTAAATTGCTCTGCTATGAGATTGTTTTTCGAGCAAATATCATAAGATTCAGCTCAGAAACTGTGCTCAGATAACTATATTTAAGTTAAATGAAACTTAAGCAACCTGGTAATCTATATCAAAAGCCTCTTCTCTGAGGATTTAAGAAAACCTAGCTCTAGCAGCCACATATCCCATATTCCAAACCCAGCGCCTCCTGTTGAAGTGCCAGCTACCAAGAATACCCTTCATGTCGGGGCTAATGGACAATGGAGCATCTATGCTACAATTGAAATGTTCATGTTATGGATGGCTCCCTGCTGTGTTCAAGACAACTCACATAATAATGGAGAAATGGAAAAGACATGTTTATATGGTGGAGGCAGTAGTGGCCTTAGGGGTATTTTCTAACCCCTTAAATATGTGATGTATATACTTAGTAAAGAGCAGCTAAGTGGTGCTACAGTGGACTTGGAATCAGGAAAACTCATCCTCATGAGTTCAAATCCAGCCTCATACACTTACTATCTGTGTGACCTTGGGCAAGTCACTTAACCCTGTTTGCTTCAGTTTTATCATCTATAAAATGAGCTGGAGGAGGAAATGGCAAACCATTCCAGTATCTTTGCCAAGAAATTTGCCCAAATTCCGTCACAAAGAATTGGACAGGACTGACAAATGACTGAACTGAAATGATCAGGCTTTGTGTTAAGCTTTATTGTCAAGTCTCTAAAGTAGCCCTTTTCCAGGAAACATAGAATGCATCTTAGCACTGCAGAGAATCTTAAAAATGATCTGGCCCCACTTCAAATTAGCCTCTGCATTTAAGTATTTGGGTTTTGTTGTGATTAATTTCCATAATCTGTGGGGGGAGGGGAGAATTTCCACTAAAGGACTACCATGATGAGGGATACAGAAGTGACCCTGGGTTCCTTTTTTTTGTTTTTAAATTTATTTGTTTATTTTTAGTTTACAAGATTCAATTCCACAGTTCCTTGAGTTTCAAATTTCCCTTCCCTCCCTTCCCCCACCCCCCACAATGGCATATGGTCCAGTATAGGATCTGCAAATACTTTCACAATAGACATTAGTCAAGTTACAAAGGTGTATTGTACTAGATGGGATGAAAAATGGTAAAGAAGAAATAAAACCAAACAATGAAAAGAAAAAGATCAATTGGTTTGCTTCTCTCAGGAGTCAAGCTCAGTTCTTCCTAGTTATTTCTCTGGATGTCGCATCTCTCTCCTTCATAAGTCTTTCGGGATTGCCTTATATCACTGCATTGCTGAGAAG
The DNA here is from genome assembly GCA_011680675.1 of Gymnobelideus leadbeateri. NCBI lineage: Eukaryota > Metazoa > Chordata > Mammalia > Diprotodontia > Petauridae > Gymnobelideus > Gymnobelideus leadbeateri. The sequence continues at coordinate 71,246 of WOXC01001366.1, forward strand.
AGTCCAGTCTGTCCTAGTTGGTCATCACACATATGTTGTGTCTGTGATTGTATACAAATTTCTCCTGGTTCTACTCTTCTCACTCAGCATCAGTTTGTATAAGCCTCTCCAGGTAAATATGAAGTCCGTCTCCTCCTCGTTTCTTATGGCACAGTAGTATGCCATTACATGCATGTACCACAACTTGTTTAGCCATTCCCCAATTGATGGGCACCCCCTTAATTTCCAATTCATTGCAACCACGAAAAGAGCTGCTATAAATATTTTTGTACATATGGGTCTTCCTCCCTCTTCTATGATCTCTTTGGGATATAACCCTAGAAGTGGTATTGCTGGGTCAAAGGGTATGAAATTATTTATAGCCCTTTGGGCATAATTCCAGATTGCTCTCCAGAATGGTTGGATAAGTTCACAACTCCACCAGCAATGCATTAGTGTTCCAATTTGCCCACATCCTCTCCAGCATTTGTCATTTTCTTGTTTTGTCATCTTAGCCAATCTGACTGGAGAGATGTGGTATCTCAGAGTTGTTTTGATTTGCATTTCTCTAATCAATAGTGATTCAGAGCATTTCTTCATATGCTTATAGATATCTTTAATTTCTTTCTCTGAAAACTGCCTGTTCATATCCTTTGACCATTTATCAATTGGGGAATGACTTGTATTCTGATAGATTTGACTCAATTCTCTGTATATCTTAGAAATGAGTCCTAGAAATGAGTATCATTAGAAATGATACAGAAGTGACCCTGGGTTCTTAAAAGTGATGGCAGTGAAGTGCAAGTTACCAAGCTGATGAAAAGGCTTCAAGTATGGTGGGCTAACATTGTGTACCCAGTATCCCAGTATCAGCCTACTTAAGTGCACAGTTTCATTGGCAGAAAGTTAGAGACTAGAGACAGCGAAAAGCTGGTAACCTAGTTTGTTTGGAATAGGGTGAGGGAAGGAAAATAGTGGACATAGTGCTCAAAATAAATTGGAGCTAGATGGAAGCCTGAAATGCCTGGGAAGGGCCTTCACTTTAACCTAGAGGCAAAAGGAAGCCACTAAAACTTTTTGAGCGTGAGAGTGGAATATTTATAGCTAGCATTTATTTATTTTTTAAATTTTTTTTAAACAAATGCTTTTTTAACTTCTGGTTTACATCATTCATTTCAGCCAGATTTTGAGTTACAATTTTTTCCCCATTTTTTCCCTACCCACTACCCCAGAATAGCAGTCCCACTAGATATCCCCTCATCCAATCTGCTCTCTCCCATATCTTCTCCCATACCCCCTTCGACTTTGCCATTAGGGTAAGGTGAATCTCTGAGCCCCAATGCCTGGACATCTTATAAAACATTTAATTTTAAAACTTCGATTTTCAGATCCATTCCCTTCCTCCCTTGTCACCCACTCCCTCTGAGAAGATAAGCAATTCAGTATGTGTTGTACATGTATAGTATAGCTAGCATTTATATAGGGAGTGTTCAGGGATCTCTAGTACCTCTGCTGTGAGGGCTTGCTGGGCCTTCTTTAGGGCGGCTTTTCAGCTTTTGGGGTCCACCTGTCACCGGTGACTCTAAGCCGCTGCAGTAGCATACGCAAAGCCACACCCAAATAAAAGTATCTTGGCAGATGGGCTAACCCAGGAGTTTGGGGGGTGGCTACCCCCAATATGAAGACTTCCTCTTGTGAAATGTCCATAAAGGCAGCTGATGCTTTGGTCGGGCCTTCAAGATGCCAAACGTAATCCACTGCAGCCTAGGCTGTGACCAGTTGGCCTGACTTTTGTCCTGCTGCTGGACTTCAATGCCTACGGAGGAGATGCTCAGCTCTGCCTCACTTGACATCACGCTGTGATATCATCTGTTTTCTTTTAAAAGAAAGGAAGAAAAACAACAATATAGTACCGTAACGCAGACCTGCACAATTTGTCAACTTTTCCGGACCAGATAATTTAGACCAGAGACACAAGGATGATGGTTGGTTGCCGCGGGTCATGGGACAAACAGGAGCATGCACAATAGCAAACCTACATTTCCCTCCAACCCAGGCATACATTCTTTGGTCCTTAGAAAGCAGCCCGAAGTTGAGCAGGCCCACTTTAAGGTTTGCAAAGCATTTTACATAAGTTATCTCATTTGACCCCTGGAAAGTAGATGCAATTATTATTCATATTTTACATGGAAACGAAAGCTGAGAGAAACTAAGTCACTTGCTTAGGGTCACACAGCAATTTAGGGTAGATTGTTGCCTGTCTAAGATAAGACCAGAAACCAGCCATTGGAATGTGCCTCCAGGGTGTAGACTGCTTTCACACCTCAGTTCTTAGCCATTCATCCACATAAGATTCCCAAAGGAATAGGAGTGACTGAAGTTAATTAGTCTAAGGCCATATGGAGTATCTTGAGGAAGAGGCTTTTAGAGAAGTTGATTAACATACCAGCAATACTCAACCCTCCCCACACCCAGTCCTGTCAAGAATCAGCACCTTGCTGCCTCCACTTTTGTCTCATCTCTAACAGAGGACCTAAGTTACAAGCATTAAGAGTGTAACAAGCAAATTTAATGGTGATGGTTTAGTCTGAATTCCAGTTGACCCTGAAGAAAAGCATAACTTACTTCACCTCATAAATCCATCCTCTCATTTAGTTGCATTCTGCCTCCTTTAACCAGAAGTGAGGTGTCACATAGGCTAAAATCCAGTAAAAATAGGTTTTGGAATGAATCAAATTGTAGTACTATGAGTTAAATAGACAATGGATGATTAAAAGTGTGATATCTGACTTGGTCGCTAGGTGGCGGGCTTATAGAGCCATTTATTCTCCCTCTCTGTCCTAAGCTTAGCCACTAGATGGAAACATAAGACTGTGCTACATTCCTAGATGACAATTGGTCAATAAGCATTTATTTAGTTCCTATTATGTGCTAGGCTCTGTGCTAAATGCTGGGGACACAAAGTCAACTATGAAACAGCCCCAGCCCTCAAGGAGCATACAGCCTATTGGTGGAGATAGCACAAACATATACATACAAATATACAAACAAAATGCAAGTTAATGGAGGGAGAGAGGTCAAATAACTGGGGAGGAAGGATCAGGGAAGGTCTCACTTAGGAGGTTGTATTTGAGCTGAACTTGGAAGGAAATGGAACTCTGATAATCAGAGGTGATGATGGCATGCATTCCTTGGATGGGCGATAAGCTGTGCAAAGGCATGTAGATGGTAAATGAAGTATTATATGTGAAGAACAGTAAGATGGTCAACTTGGCTAGATTGTAGAATATGTGAAGTGGAATAAAATACAACAAAGTTTGAGAAGTAGGGTTATGAATTGGTATAAATGGCAAAGGAGTTTGAATTTGATGCCAGAGCAAGGGTTAAACTTTCTTTTGCTTTTTTTTTGGAGGGCAATTGGGGCTAAGTGACTTGCCCAAGTTCACACTGCTAGTTTTTGTGTTAAGTGTCTGACACTGGATTTGAACTCATGTCCTCCTGACTCCAGGGTTGGTGCTCTATTCACTGTGCCACCTAGCCACCCTGGCAAAGGTTAAACTTTTTTGTGTGTGTGTGTTACAGGCCTCTTGAGCAATTTGATGAAGCCTATGGATTCATCAGAATAATGTTTATAAGTACATAAAATAAAATTTATAGGATTACAAAGGGAAACAATTATATTGAAATATATCTATTATATTGAATTATATGTTATATTATACTATATTGAAAATTATATTGAAATATATATTGAAATTATATTAAAATCAAAGCATTTTTTAAAAGTTCACAAACTCTAGTAAAGGATCATAGATTCAGAGCTGGAAGACTGACCATCTGGCCCAATCCCCTACTTTTATAGTGGAGGAAACTGAGGCTGAGGAGAGAGAAGTGACTTGTGTAAGACCACATAGGTAATTACCATCAGAAGTATGATTTTAACCCAGGTCTTCTGCTTTCAGAGACAGTGTTCTTTCTATTACACCATACTCTGACTCTAAGCTTCTTCCTGAAACAAAGCCCATATTCTTAGCACCTATATTTTTCTGGTAACATTATGGGAGCATCTAGGTGGCAGAATGGATAGAGTGCTGGCCCTGTAGTCAAGGAAGATCTGAGTTCAAATCTGGCATCAGACACTTACTAGCTGTGTGATGCTAGGCAAGTCACCTAACCCTGTTTGCCTCAGTTTCCTCATCTGTAAAATGAGTTGGAGAAAGAAATGGCTAACCACTCCAGTATTTTTGTCAAGAAAACACCAAATAGGGTCACATAGTCGGGCACCACTGAAAAATGACTTAACAACAAAAACAAACATTATATGGCTATAAGTCATGGAATTTCAGTGTTCCAAGAAATGAAGTTGAAGATCATCTAAAGGGCAGTGGAGAGATGCATGACAGTCATGAACAGATTCCAACCAAGACAAATGAGGGATTTAGCAAGAGAATGGGTATAAGGGATATAGATCACCTCACAAATGGATGATTAAAAAAGAGAACCAGTCATGTAGTGAGAGCAAAGGATAATCAAAGGACTGTCTACACACTGCATAGTTGTCAAAGCCATGTCAAGAGATCTGAAAGAAGTCCTTCATAATATATATTAGCTGAGCCCTTCATAGTGGGTTTACAGGAAGATACGGACAGGAATCACACAAGATAGACAAGTATGGATACATTACAATGTGCTTCCTAAAGGAAGTGCTCATATCAATGAGATCATGATCCACCTACGTCTTTTGTATATGGGCACCACAGACAGACACTGCAGATGGACATTAAAACAGGGCCAAAACTGAACAGGAAGAAAAAGAGGCTGGATATCATCTGGGCATTGGCACCATGTTTGTTTGTAACAATCATGTTATCTTTTTAACACTCATAATCTCCCAGTGATGGTATATGGCTGTGAATCATCTACCATAATCTGTAATGAATCAAAATTGAGAGTGACTCAAAGGTCAAAACATTACTGGTCCATTTTCTTTCCTTCACTGTCAAAGTTCTTAGAAGAGTTCTCTGTGTCTAATGCCTCCACCTCCCTTTGCCTTACTGCTCAAATTCCTGGGATCACTTTCTGGTTCTGTCATTATATGTCCATGAGCAAGTTGCTTACTGTGTCCAGGCCTTCAATTACTCACTTGTAAACTAAGCATATTGGACTAGATAATATCTAAGGTTTCTTCTGGCTCTAAATCTGTAATCCTTCAATCCTTAAAACCAGCAACTCTTCACACCCGAAATGAAGGCAGGTCTGAGTAATGGTTGGATTTTATGTTATAGTGGGGTTTCCTTTTCAGGTGTGGGTTGGGCTGGAAGGCTGCCCAGTTAGTTTCCAGCTCTGAGAGCCTGTGATTCTTTGAAGTGGCAAAGAGAAAAATTTAGGCTTGAGGTTAAGGGGAGAAAATCCTAACAATTAGGTTGAACTAAAAATATAATGGGCTGACCAGGGAGGTAGTGGTTTCTTCCTCACTATACATCTTAAATAAAGGGCCAGATGACTGCTTATCAGGTATGATACAGAGTCTTCTCACTTAGCTGTGGTTTGCCCTTAAAGATCTCTTTTAACTCTGATATTCTGTGATTTTCATGGCATACATATTGGCTCTATTGTTAGCTGTTCACCAGGCACCCCATCTTCTTTCTTCCTCCTCATTTACATCACCCAGATGCCTATCTTCCTCTTCACCCCTGTCTCACATAAAGGAGTGACACTTCTCCTTGCCAAGGCAAACTTTTCTACAAGCACAAGTGATCTGATTCCATCCCATCTCCTCAAGCATTATAGCCCCCTCTCTCATACCCACTTGCTCATTTATCAGTCTCTTCAGGTCTCCTGGCTGCTTTCCTACTGCCAACAAAAAGGCTCATGTCTCCCCCTCCTCACTAAACCTTTGCTTTATCCATCCATCTTTGATAGCTGTCATTGCATCTTTCCTCCTCCAATAGGTGCCTCTACTTTCTTGCCTCTCAGGAACTTTGTAACTCTCTACAATCTGTTTTCTGATCTCACCATTCACCTGATTCTTCTCTCTCCAAAGTTACAAATGATTTCTTGACTGACAAATACAATGACCTTTGCTCAGTCTTTATCCTTCTTGACCTCTCTGCAACCTTTGATACAGACAATCACTGTTTTCTCCTTGATAACTCTCTTCTGTCTAGGTTTTTGGGACACTGATCTCTCTTGGTTCTTCTGTCTGTCTGACAGCTCCTTCTCAGTTTCCTTTGCTGGATCTTCATCCAGGTCATGGTTGGTAAGTGGTAACTGTGAGTACCTTCTCTTCTTCTTGGCTTTAATTATCCTCTCTAAGCTAATGATCCTCAAATTTAATTATCCAACCCTATTCTCTATGGCCTCCAGTTTTGCATCTCCAGTTGCCTATTGGACATCTTGTACTAGTGTAGTGCCAATGCAATATTTACAGTGCCCACAATCATGATAAAGACCGTGACTATAAATATTGCATGATGTTTGATCACAAAATATACCAGATTCTCCAGGTAGAGGACAGAACTGAAGCATTTATTTAGACACCAGAAAACCAAATCCCCAAACCAGTAAACCAATTTCATCATAGTACCAAAGATATTCAGAAGCAATAATAACACTGAGAGCCACAGCATCCTTCAGCCTTCCCACAAACCAATACAAGATCATTATCTACTCATGAGCCTGACTCCTTGCCTGAGTGTCCTCTCTCCCCCACCATCTGGCTAGCTCTGACCAGCTTTCTGTGAGCTCTGTTTCCCTTTAGCAAACTCCTCCCACCACAGGCTCCATGTGAATACATTTAGCCTATTAGGGTGCAGAGTTTATCTTCACAGCAGGGAAGCTTCCTGTGGGCTCTGCTGCACCCTTAAGCAAATTCCCTCCATTACAGGCTCCATGTGATTACATTTAGCCTATCAGGGGGCAGAGTTTACTTTCAAAGCAGGGGAGGTCTTCAAACTCCCCCTTAGGTCTATTAAGGGGCAGGGAAGATCTTCAAATTCCCATTCTCATTACAGCTGAATGTCCAGTAAACATCTGAAACTCAACATGTCCAAAACAGAATTCATTATCTTTCACCCTAGACCTTCTACACCCTTCTAAACTTCCCTTTTCCTGTTGAGAGTACTACCATCTTCCCAGTCCCCCAGCCTCACAACATAGGTGTCATCTTCAACTCATTATCTCTCACCCCCCCATATCCAATCTGTTGCCAAGGCTTATTGATTTCACCTCTGCAAGACCTTGAATATGCCCCCTTCTCTCCTCTAATATTGCCACCTTCCTGATAGGCTCTTATCACTATTGTAGTAGCCTGCTGGTTGCTTTCCCTGCCTCATCTCTCCCCACTCCAGTCTATCTTCCTAAAGCAGGGGTCTGACTATGTCACCTCATATGCAATAAGACTCCAGTGGTTCTCCATTACCTCTGGGGAAAAATGTAAAACCTTCTGTTTAGTATTCAAAGTCTTCCATAACCTGTGCCCCCACCCCTTCCCAGTCTTCTTGTACCTTACATACCCCATATACTCTGCCATCCAGTGAGACTGGCCTCCTTGTTAGTTCTCAAACAAGACACTCCATTTCCTGACTCAAAGCATTTTTACTGGCTGCCCCCCTGCCTGGAATTCTGTCCCTCCACTTCTTCCCCTCTGGCTTCCATGGCTTCCTTTAAGTCCCAGATAAAGTCTCAGTTTCTACATTGAGCTTTTCTCTACCCCCCACACTTAATTCTAGTGCCTTCTTTCTGTTAATTTATCTCTAATTTATCTTTTACGTATCTTGTTTGCTCATAGTTATTTGCATTTTCTCTCCCCGTTAGACTATAAGCTTCTTAAGGGTAAAGGGCTGTCTTTTGCCTTTCTTTATATTCCCAGTGCTTAGCACAGTGTCTGGTGCATAGTAAGCACTTAACAAATATTTATTGATTGTATGTATGTATGTATGTTGTTTAATGTCAAATATAACTTGAGTTAGAAGTGGTATAAGGGAATTTTGTATTGGAGAAGGAGGTGGGTTGGCTCTAGTCCCTTATTTGTTCCCAATGATCATATATCTACAATAAGACAGGACGTTTGAAGTCATTTTTTGTGATTTTTTTTTAGATAATAAAATTGAGGCCCAGAGAGGTGAGGTAACTTAGCCAAAGGTCACACAGTGAGTAAGTGGAAGAGCTGAGGTTCAAATTTCAGGGTCGTAATTTCAAGTACAGTTCTCTTTCTGTCATGTTGGCTGTATCTTTTAACAAGGGACCAAGAGCAAGGCTTCCAGTGAATTCAATATAGCCAGGGGTGAGATGGAGCCAGCTGGTTGGTCCTGGTTACTGAAAGCTGAATGTTAAATTTTTAGCTTGAGCATTTACACTTTGGTAATCAACAGACTACATATCTGGGCTTGATTTATTGTCTTGTTGATTCTCTAGACTTAAGAAAGTAATGGGGTGGCTAGGTGGTGCAGTGAATAGAGTACTGGCCCTGGAGTCAGGAGGACCTTGAGTTCCAATCCAAACTCAGACACTTAATACAAAAAACTAGCTTGTGACCTTGGGCAAGTCACTTAAACCCAATTGTCCTACCTTCCCCCCCACTCCAAAAAGCAAAAACACCAAAACAAAAAAGAAAGTAATGGAGAAAATGCAGATAATAGGTTCAACTTAAAAGGGTGAAAATGTCTTTCAGTGGGGCGGCTAGGTGGCACAGTGAATAGAGCACCGGCCCTGGAATCAGAAGGCCCTGAGTTTGGAGCCGGCCTCTGACACTTAATCCATACGAACAAAAAAAAACCTAGCTGTGTAACCTTGGGCAAGTTACTTAACCCCAATTGCCCTAAAGGGGCGGCTAGGTGGCGCAGTGAGTAAGAGCGCAGGCCTCGGAGTTGGGATGACCCGAGATCAGATCTGGCCTCAGAAAATGAGCACCCATGCATAAATAATGACTAGCCGTGTAACCTTGAGCAAGTTACTTAACCCCAATTGCTTTAAAAAAAAAATGTCTTTCAGAGAGTTGTTGGGCAATTCTGTCCCACTCCAAAACTGGTTGTTAAACATTTATTATCACACCCCTGGGTAAAGCCCATAAGATTTATAGGACAAGAGTTGCAAGAGTTGAAGCATGGATGGGTTCTGATCTGCACAGTTGAGGGTATACTTACATTAATTCTAGGAGGGATCCACTTCAGTGTTTTATAGAGCAGTGATAGAAATTAATTTCAATCAACAAATATTTATTAAGCACCTATTATATGATCATGGAGGTAACAAAAAAAGTGGGCCCTAGCCTGGAGGGACTCCATGTCTCTAATTGGGAGCCCAGATCTATTCAAATAGGAAACTAAACAGGAAACATCAGCCACTGTGTGATTCCTTGCTGACTGGTTCATACATTCAGCTTGTGTTCTAAGGATTTAGAAGGGTCTGGGATTTGGCATGCCTTTGCTTTCCATGAACACACACACACACACACACACACACACAACACACACACACACACACACACACACACACACACACATTTTTTTTTTATGTAAGGGTTCTTAACCTGGAGTCCATGGGCCTCCAAGGAGTCTGTGAATAGATGTTAAGGGTCCCGGAACTCATTTCTTAAATATTTTGATAACTGTATTTCAATATAACTGATTTCCTTTGTAATCTCATGTATTTTTATTTTATGTATTTAGAAACCTTATTCTGAGAAGGGGTCCATCTGCTTCCCCAAGCCACACAAAAACAGATTAAGAGCCTCTGGCACTGGTCCTTACCAAGGGTTTTCTCAGCTCAGCTCCACTTGAGCTTCGCTGGGTTTCTGGTCTATTAAAAAACCCTCAGGCATCCCAACTACCCCCACAGTTCTGTCCACGCTCATCTCCTACAGCCTGGCTCCCTCCCTGCAGTTTTACTTTCCTCTGTTGCCCTGACAACAGTCATTGTTTGCTCAAGAACTGGGCAACAAGGACAGTGCAGGCACTGAAGGCTGTGCAAACACAGTACCACTCAGGCACAGGGGAGGATCACTGAAGGGCTGTGGGGGGCGAGCACAGGCGCAGTGGGAACAATGAGACCCAATTGCCAAGCAGGTTGGGGTGGGGTGGTTACACAGACCCTCTGGGCTCTTGGCCTTGACAGAGAATTGGAAACCTGGTTTGTGTACAGTACCCAAGGGCAAGTGCTCTGCACTCGGGTTTGGGACATTAGGGTGAGGAGCTTATTCTAAGGAGGGAAGGGGCTGAGGCCCAACTCCTGGATCCAGGGGATAAAACCCTTCTCCCTTGCCCCCACTTAGAACAAGAGTTGAGGGCACAGGGCAGATAGATGGGAGCCTTATCCAGCCTTCCATTTATTGCTTCTATGATGTGCTTATACCTGCCCATCAGTGTCAAGGGGTTGTCATGGTGGCACAAACTGGTGAGAAGCACTTATTAGGCAAGTTATCATGAACTGCTGGGGAGGGAGAGACTTTATTAATAAAATAAACATGCTCTGCCCCATCTTTGATTTCATAATTTAGCTATTGTGTTCTTCAGACTTCTAATGGAATTTCAAGTTTTATCTGAGAAACGTCAAAATACTCATGCATTATACTTGTAACCATACTATATCTTCTTCTCCATCCTGGCTGTGCAAACATATGATGTGTACATGCCATTTTAGGAGTCTTTCAAGTTGAGTTTCAACATAAAGGTCATTTACAACACATTTTAATGTTCTCAAAGGAACATGAAACCATATACCATTCTGTTCTATGATTTGGTGTTTTAAAATAGTGCTAAATCTCACATGAATTGAAATATCACATCTACTTCTATAAGCACAGAGGTCCTATAGAGTTCAAACATGATTTCTTGATTGTCAAATTTAGTTGAAAGCCTTGAGGAAAATCTAATTTTTATTTATTCTTTTTTTAGGTTTAATTCATGTTATTAACATTTTTTCCATCACTTTCTTTTTTTTCCCATTCATATGTTTTTCTTTCTTTCTTTCTTTTTTTATTTAAACAAATGCTTTATTAGCTTCTGTTTTACATCATTCATTTCCGCCAGATTTTGAGTTACAATCATTCCCCCCCCCCGTTTTTCCCCTACCCACCCTCCCAGAACAGCAGTCCCGCAAGACATCGCTTCCTCCAATCTGCTCTCTCCCCTATCCTCTCCCACACCCCCTTCGACCTCTCCATTAGAGGAAGGTGAATCTTTGTGTCCCAATGCCTGCACATCTTATCTCCCAATTACAAGCAAAAGAGTATTAATAACAGTATTTATATATATTTGAAACATTTAATGTTAAGACCTCGAATTTCAGATCCATTTCCTTCCTCCCTTGTTACCCATTCCCTCTGGGGAGATAAGTAATTCAGTATATGTTGTACATGTCTAGCTATGCAAAACATTATCATAGTAGATATATTGTACAAGGCTGCTTATAATTCCCTCCCACTCATCCCACCCCCCACCTGGTCCATTCCCTACATGATCCTGTCCCTCTTCTATAATGGGTACTTCCAACCTCCCCTCCCCCCAAGGATGCCCTCCCATCCATCATCCCTCCTCTCCTCCCCCTTCCCCCCATTCTGCTGTAGATTGAGATGTCCCACCTAGTATGTATGTTATTCTCTCCCTGAACCAAATTCAATGAGAATGTGGTTTCGCCTTTTTGCCTTCCTATTTTTCCCCTCCCCTGCAACCACTTCCCCCTGCTTCCTCTACATGAGATAGTTTACCCCACCCCGTCTCTCCCCATCTCCTCCTGCCACTTTCCTCTCTCACCACACAACTTCACCCCTTGAGTATCCTCCCTTCCCAAGAAATTCAACCTATGCCCTCTATCCATATATAACTGTCACCATATACACACACATTCACATATGTATTCACATGACCATACACCCTTCTTCCATTATTTTCATAGTGAGAAAGATTTCATCAGTCACAGTTATTGTTTTTCCATATAGGAATGTAAATAGTTCAACTTTGATAAGTTCCTTTTGATTTCTTTTCCCTGATTACCTTCTCAGGCATCTCCTGCTTCTTGAGTCTGGATGTTAAATTTTCTATTCAATTCTGGTTTTTTCCTCAAGAATGCTTGAAAGTCCTCTATTCCACTGAATGACCATATTTTCCCCTGAAACAAAATACTCAGTTTTTCTGGGTAGGTGACCCTTGGGTTCATTCCCAGCTCTTTTGCCCTTTGGAATATCGTATTCCATGCCCTTCGATCCCTCAGTGTAGAAGCTGCCAGGTCCTGTGCTATTCTGATTGTGTTTCTGAAATATTGAAATTGTTTCTTCCTGACTGCTTGTAGTATTTTCTCCCTGATCTGGGGATTCTGGAACCTGGCTATAATATTCCTGGGAGTTTTCTTTTTGGGATCTTTTTCAGGAGGTGATCGGTGGATTCTTTCAACCTCTATTTTGCCCTCTGGATCTAAAACATCAGGGTAATTTTCCTTGAGAATTTCTTGAAGGGTGATTTCTAGGTTCTTTCTTTGATCGTGGCTTTCAGGTAGTCCAATAATTTTTAAATTGTCTCTCCTGGATCTATTTTCCAGGTCAGTGGTTTTTCCTATGAGATATTTCACATTGCCTTCTACTCTTTCATTTGTTTGGATCTGCTTAACAGCATCTTGATTTCTCATAAAGTCATTAGCTTCCATTTGCACCAGTCTAACTCTGAAGGAATTTTTAAGGCATTCTTCTCCTCATTGCCCTTTTGGGCCTCCTTTGCCATTTGAGTTAGTCTATTTTTTAAGGTGTTGTTTTCCTCAGTCAGGCTGTTGACCCTCATTTCATACTTTTCCTGCATCCTTCTCATTTCTCTTTCCAATTTTTCCTCCACTTATCTTATTTGATTTTTAAAGTCCTTCTTAAGGTCCTTTATGGCCTGCAACCTGCTCATGTTTTCCCCTGGGGCTTTTGGAGCAGGACTTCTGACCTCACAGTCCTCTTCCCACTCCATGCTTCGACCCTCCTTGCCCCCAAAGTAGGAGTCTAGGGTTGCATTTTTCTGTTTAATTTGTTTCCTTTGCCTTGGCATGTTGCCACTTAATTACTTGACTTTTGGGCTTGTTGCCACACTATGTCTTTGGCGCCAGATAGGGGAATTTTCATCCCAAACGTGTGTGTGTGGGGGGCAACTTCTGTTTCTGGAAAGCTTGAAACCCACCCACGACCTCCACCCCAGATCACAATCCAGATCCAGGGAGGTTAAAGCAAGAGTGATTACCCCCCAAGACTGATCACTGGATCTCCCTACAGTTCGCAGGCCAGGAGCTGGAGCCACCACTGAAAACTACAAAATGGCATGTCTCCTCAGTGGCTTCTAGCCCCCAGGGGAGGAAGTCGATGCATTCCCCAAATACTGTTCCCAGAGTCCACAGGGCACTGACCTCTCACTTTGTCCTAGGCATGTCTATGTTGATAATTCTGGAATCGCCACAGCTGCTAGTGTTCTGGGGTCTCTCCATCTGGTTGCTGGCCCTGCCACCCTGGGGCTAAAACCATGACTCAGGCGGACCCGACCTGTGCTCAGCTCCCCACGCTCTGCGCGCTGCGTGCTGTGTGCTGCCGGCTCCCACACCTCTGCGCTGGTCCTTCCTGCAGGGCTGATGGGCTGTCCTCAGCGAGAGGTTAGCTTCTCTGTGTCATTCTGTGGGTGCTGGGGCTCCAGAAGTTGTTCAGAGTCCCCTTTTACATAGTTTGGAGGAGATCTAGGGGCAGAGTGGCCATTTTTATTTATTCTTAATTTTCTCATTTGAGATGACAATATCAAGACTATTCTGTTATGTATAACTTTCCTGTCTGAAACAGGAAGTTAGGCTGAAAATGTCAATTTATCATCATCCATTAAGTGGTTGGAGACACTATTTTATGAAAGAAGAAACTGAGTGAAGTGTTAACAGAGTGGGAAGAAACCAAGTAGAGGGATAACAAAGTTAATACTAGGGGAAAGAGAAGGAAGTAGAAATCAGAAATGGAAATAGAAGAAAAAATTTAGAAATGTAGGACCTAGGAGTATCCCTCATTTGGCAGGATGGTTTCCCAAAGAAAGAACTACCCCAGGTATACAGTATGTTGTGGTTCTACTGTACCTGAAACAAGGGTTCTTAACCGTTTTTGTGTCTCAGACCACTTTTGCAGTCTGGTGAGGCCTGTGGACCCCTTTTCACAACAATGTTTTTAAATGCATAAAATAACAGGATTACAAAGGAAATCATATTGAAATAAGTTATAAAAATTTTTTTTAAAACAGATTCATGGATCCCAGGTTAAGAACCCCTACTCTAAAATTATAGTTTATAAGCTCCCACCAATATGTTTCCCCTTTATATTCATCCAAAAGGAACAGTTAGTTCAAAGTAAAGGCATTTAAGGAAAAGAAATAGTAAGAAAAGTACCAACAAAACATTTCTCCCATAAACCTGGGTGTGCTCTCCCAAAAATGCATGCCACATCTATTGGCTATTACTAGGATACATGTGTGGAGTCGTATACATTGTGGCAATGAAATACACATAGAGGAGCATACACTTAAGAAATATGTGTCAAGCATTTTAGGCAGGGAGCACATGCAGTCAGGGTGTATATGAAAAAGAAAACATGGTAAACATTTAGTATGGGGAGTGGCAGGAAAGACCCTTATCTCTGATAGTACAAGACTGATGATATCTTCTCAAGCCACCATCACAGTGCCCCAACCAAGCTTGCTCCCCTTTGGTCTCATGGTCTCCTCCTGGATGCTTCTCAGCCAGATGTGTAGCCTCCACCAGATACTGCTGTGTTATAGTCTCCTTTGGATACTTTCACCAGAAGCTATTCAGCTGGATGCTGCTTGGCTGGAGATAGTCTTTGGAAGATGCATATCTTAAGTTTCTGGCCCAGCTGAAATCCTTGGCTATCCCTCCAAGAGAAGAACAACTATTTCCATGCTCTTTCTCCTTAAATATATCTCATTTTTCCCCAGCTATTTTAGAAAAGATAGAAACTCTTGCATATTACTAGAAACAAACCTTCCCTTAGATTCTCCCAAAATGTTCCCTCAGTCTTGGCTCTGTTATTACCTCCCAACAGGAGTTTCTCAGTTACACTTCAAAATAAGAGTAGAGTCTTCCCTGCTAGTTGATGCCTTCTGCTTTAGTCTTCCTTGGGTTCCTCTTCCTGGTAGAAGGTCTTTGGTCCTTCTGATAGAGAACTTACTCTAGCTTTTGATAAGTATGGCATATGACTCCCAATTTTCACTTCTGAAGACTAAACTACAAGCCAGGTAACAACTGACTGTAATAACTACCAAACAGCTCTGAGGTATGGGATTCTGCAGGTTTTGAACCATAAGATATTCTCTTTTCCCATGTTGATAAGTAGATGTAGAAAAAGCATAGAAGCAAGTCAGGATTCTTCGAGAAGCCTAACCACACTTCTGTCTTTTTTCATTTGCAAATACAGCCCACCCAAAGCTTCCAGGGAGGGTCAGAGTAGTCCCTTACCCAAAAACAAACAAACAAATGAAAGATTATCTGTATATCTTGACTCTTTCACCAACTTTCTTTTACATGACCTCTTCTCTACAGGAAACTACTAGCAGTGCTGTGGTGCTAAACTGAAAGACATAGAATGACATTAGTTCCCAAAGATAGTTTTAGTGAGAAAGATCACTGCAATATTAAAGGATAATTTCTATCCAGTGGTGTAGTTTCAATGCAATATTTACAGCGCCCATGATCACGATAAAAACTGTGACTATAAATATCACATAACGTCCGATTGCAAGATATACCAAACACTCCAGATAGAGGATAGAACTGAAGCATTTATTTAGACACCAGAAAACCAAATCCCCAAACCAGTAAGCCAATTCCATCATAGTACCAAAGATATTTTAGAAGCCATAGTAACACTAAGAGCCGCAGTATACTTCAGCCTTCCTACAAACCAATACAAGATCAATATCTACTCAGGAGGCTCTCTCCCCCACTGTATGTGTAGCTCTGACCAGCTTCCTGTGGGCTCTGCTTCCGTTCAGCAAACTCCTCCCACCACAGGTTCCATGGGACTACATTCAGCCTATTAGGGGGCAGAGTTTATCTTCACAGCAAGGAAGCTTCCTGTAGGCTCTGCTGTACCCTTAAGCCAATTCCCTCCATCACAGGCTCCATATGATCACATTCAACCTATTAAGGGCCAGAATTTACTTTCTTTTTTTTGATTTTCAAATTTCCTTTACTTCCCTCCCCCCTCCCCTCATGACATCATATAGTACAGTATAGGGTCTGCAAATGCATTCATATTAAACATTATTCCAATTACAAAGGCATATTGTACTAGGTGGGATGAAAGATGGTAAGGAAGAAGTACAACCAAACAATGAGAAGAACAAGATCATTTAGTTTGCTTCCATCAGGATTCAGGCTCAGTTCTTTCTAGTTATATCTCTGGATGGCACATTTCTCACTTTCTTGAGTCATTCGGGATTAACTTATATCACTGCATTGCTGAAAAGAGTCCAGTCTGTCATAGTTGGTCGTCACAGATATGGTATGTCTGTGATTGTATACAAATTTCTTCTGATTCTACTCTTCTCGCTCAGCATCAGTTTGTATAAGTCTCTCCAGGTAATTATGAAATCCGTCACCTCCTCGTTTCTTATAGCACAATAAAATTCCATTACATTCATATACCACAACTTGTTTAGCCATTCCCCAATTGATGGGCACTCCTTTAGTTTCCAATTCTTTGCAACCACAAAAAGGGCTGCTAAAAATATTTTTGTACATATGGTTCTTCCTCCCACTACTATGATCTCTTTGGGATATAACCCTAGGAGTGGTATGGCTGGGTCAAAGGGTATGAAATTATTTATAATCCTTTGGGCATAATTCCAGATTGCTCTCCAGAATGGTTGGATAAGTTCACAACTCCACCAGCAATGTATTAGCGTTCCAATTTGTCCACATCCTCTCCAGCATTTGTCACTTTCTTGTTTTGTCATCTTAGCCAATCTGACTGGAGAGATGTGGTATCTCAGAGTTGTTTTGATTTGCATTTCTCTAATTAATAGTGATTTAGAGCATTTCTTCATATGCTTATAGATATCTTTAATTTCTTTCTCTGAAAACTTCCTATTCATATCCTTTGACCATTTCTCAATTGGGGAATGACTTGTATTCATATAGATTTGGCTCAATTCTCTATAAATTTTAGAAATGAGTCCTTTATCAGAGACACAGGTTGTAAAAATTCTTTCCCAATTTCCCACCTCCCTCTTGATCTTGGTTACACTGGCTTTGTTTGTGCAGAAGCTTTTCAATTTAATGTAATCAAAATTATCCATTTTGCATTTTATAATGCTCTCTAATTCTTGTTTGGTCCTAAAATCTTCCCCTCTCCACAGATCTGTCAGGTAAACTATTCCTTGCTTTCCCAAATTGCTTACAGTATCATCCTTTACACCTAGATCATGTACCCATTTAGACTTGATTTTGGTATATGGTGTTAGATAGTGATCTATGCCCAGTTTCTGCCATACTGTATTCCAGTTTTCCCAGCAGTTTTTGTCAAATAGTGCATTCTTATCCCAAAAACTGGGGTCTTTGGGTTTATCGAACAATAGATTGCTATATTCATTAACTGCTGGGTCTCCTGCACCTAATCTATTCCATTGATCCACTACTCTACACCTCTGCCAGTACCAAGCAGTTTTGATGACTGCTGCTGTATAATACAGATGAAGATCTGGCATAGCTAGTCCACCTTCCCTAGCATTTCTTTTCATTAATTCCCTTGATATTCTAGACCTTTTGTTTTTCCAAATAAATTTTGTTATTATTTTGTCTAACTCTACAAAGTAGTTTTTTGGTAAATTGATTGGAATGGCACTAAATATATAATTTAGTTTGGGTAAAATTGTCATTTTTATTATATTAGCTCGACCCAGCCACGAGCAATTGATATTTTTCCAACTATTTAGATCTGTTTTTATTTGTGTGAGAAGTGTTTTGTAGTTGTGATCATATAGATTCTGGGTTTGTTTTGGCAAGTAGATTCCCAAATATTTTATAATGTCTACAGTGACTTTAAATGGGATTTCTCTTTCTATCTCTTGCTGTTGAGTTTTATTAGAGATGTACAGGAATGCTGAGGATTTATGTGGGTTTATTTTCTGCATAATTTCATTATTATTGTCTCAAGTAATTTTTTACTTGATTCTCTAGGATTCTCTAAGTATATCATCATATCATCTGCAAAGAGTGACAGCTTGGTCACTTCTTTGCCTAATTTGATTCCTTTGATTTCTTTTTCTTCTCTAATTGCTACTGCTAACGTTTCAAGTACCAGATTGAATAAGAGGGGTGATAGTGGACACCCTTGTTTCACTCCTGATCTTATTGGAAAGGCTTCTAGTTTATCCCCATTGCATATAATACTTGCTGATGGTTTTAAATAGATGCTAGCAACTATTTTAAGGAAGGCTCCATTTATTCCTATACTTTCTAGTGTTTTAATAGGAATGGATGTTGTACTTTGTCAAAAGCCTTTTCTGCATCTATTGAGATGATCATGTGGTTTTTGCTAGTTTTGTTGTTGATATGCTCAATTATATTGATGGTTTTCCTAATATTAAACCATCCTTGCATTCCTGGAATGAATCCTACCTGATCAGAGTGTATTATTTTTGTGATAAGTTGTTGGAGTCTTTTGGCTAATATTTTATTTAGAATTTTTGCGTCTAAATTCATGAGGGAAATTGGTCTATAATTTTCTTTCTCTGTTTTATCTCTTCCTGATTTAGGAATCAGTACCATATTTGTGTCATAGAAAGAGTTTGGTAGGACTCCTTCACTAATTTTCCCAAATAGTTTGTAGAGTATTGGAATCAATTGTTCTTTAAATGTTTGATAGAATTCACTAGTAAACCCATCTGGCCCTGGAGATTTTTTCCTAGGGAGTTCATTGATGGCTTGTTTGATTTCTTTTTCTGAGATGGGGTTATTTAGGTAATTCACTTCCTCTTCAGTTAATCTGGGCAACTTGTGATTTTGTAAATATTCATCCATTTCACTAAGATTGTCATATTTATGTGCATACAATTGGGAAAAATAATTCCTCATTATTTTTTGATTTCCTCTTCATTGGAGGTAGATTCACCCTTTTTATTTTTGATACTCATAATTTGGTTTTCTTCTTTCTTTTTTTTTATCATATTGACTAAGGTTCTATCAATTTTGTTGATTTTTTCATAAAACCAGCTCTTGGTTTTATTTATTAATTCAATGGTTTTCTTAATTTCAATTTTATTAATCTCACCTTTGGTTTTCAGTATTTCTAATTTAGTACTAAATTGGGGATTTTCAATTTGTTCTTTTTCTAACTTTTTCAATTGCATGTGCAATTCACTGACCTCCATTCTCTCTGCTTTAATTAAGTATGCACTCAGGGATATAAAACTTCCCCTGAGAACTGCCTTTAGTGCATCCCACAAATTTTAGTATGTTATTTCATATTATCATTCTCTTGAATGAAATTATTGATTATTTCTATAATTTCTTCCTTTGACCCACCAATTTTTAGGATTAAATTGTTTAGTTTCCAATTAGTTTTTAGTCTATCTTTCCATGGCCCTTTATTGCATATAATTTTTATTGCATCATGATCTGAGAATGATCCACTTAATATTCCTGCCTTTCTGCACTGGATTGTGAAGTTTTTATGCCCTAGTACATGGTCTATTTTTGAGTCTGTACCATGCACTGCTGAGAAGAAAGTAAATTCCTTTTTATCCCCATTCAGTTTTCTCCAGAGAACCATCATATCTAGTCTCTCTAAAATTCTATCCACCTCCTTAACTTCTTTCTTGTTTATTTTGAGGTTAGATTTATCAAGTTCAGAGAGGGGAAGATTAAGGTCCCCCACTAGTATAGTTTTGCTATCTATTTCTTCCTCTAATTCCTTTAACTTCTCCTCTAGGAATTTAGATGCTATTCCGCTTGGTGCATATATATTAAGTTGTGATATTGCTTCATTACTTCAATGGTGCCTTTTAGTAGGATATAATTATTTCCTTATCTCTTTTAATTGAGTCTGTTTTCTACTTGTTCTGAGATAAGCTTATTCCTCCCTGCTTTTTTTACTTTAGCTGAGGCATAATAAATTTTACTCCAACCTTTTACCTTTACCCTGTGGGTATCCCTTTGTTTCAAATGTGTTTCTTGAAGACAGCATATTGTAGGATTATAGTTTTTAATCCATTCTGCTATCTGCCTCTGTTTTATGGGAGAGTTCATCCCATTCACATTCACAGTAATGATGACTATCTGTCTCTTCCCCTCCATCCTATTTCCTCCCCTGTTTATGTTTTTATTTCTTCCTTCTCCCTTCCCCTCCTTGAAGTTTTCCCTTTTGACTGCCCCCTCCCTCAGTGTTCCCACCCAGTGACCCCCCTTCTTAACCTACCCTCTCCCCTTACTACTATTTCCCTCCCTTATAATCCCTCCCTTTAGTCTCCTCCTTTTCACCCCCCCCTTACCCTCCCACTATCTATAGGACACAATAAATTTTATACTTATCAGAGTAAATTACTCCCCATTTGATTCCAAACCAATGAGAGTAAATTTCAAACACTGCTCCTCTCCCTCCCTCCAATTCCTCTATTTAATGAATTTATGTGTCTATTCACGTTAGATTCTTAAACTTCACTGATTAATTTGATCCTTCTTTGAACCAGAACCAGTGAGAATAATGTTTAAATGATGTTCTTCTCCCTCTTTCTTTCCCCTCTTCTATAGTGTGTTTTGATGCCTCTTCAGATGGCATCTTTTACCTTTTCC
>WOXC01001368.1:0-42159 GCA_011680675.1 Gymnobelideus leadbeateri
ATTTCTGATGTGCATAAGGGTTATCTAGATGTGGGAAAATGGGTAAAATAGTTGTTCTGGAGTCAGGAAGTCTTGTTTTCCTGAATTCAACTCTAGCCTCAGATACTTAGTAGCTCTGTGACTCTGAAGGAGAAATTTAACACTGTTTGTCCCAGTTTCCTGATCCATAAATGGGGTGGAGAAGGGAATGGCTATGCACTCCCATGATGTCAGCCCAAAAACCCAAACCCAAACAAAGAAACAAACCCCAAAGGGGATCACATTGTGCTGGACAGAAGTGAACTGAAATGAAAAAACAAAACCAATATGTATAAGCCGAATGAAAATAAAATTTATTTCATTTTACATCAAATAGAGCTCAAAGCTGGGTTTACAGCAATTCCATGGTGTACCGGACTAGAAAAGGTCAAATCAGTGGAAGAAAAGTCTCTGGTTGTTGAGCAGGGAGCCTCTCCTTCATGTCCCAGGAGGATATGCTGATCCTCCTGCAGGGAAGTCTTCAAAGTGAAGGCCCACAGCCAGCGGGTGGGTTGAGGATTCCTCCCTGGAGAAATGCTCAGAGACTGGAAGAACAGAGATGAGAGTCCACTGGACAGATAGTCATGGGACCAGCCTCTGATGCTGAAAGTGGAGGGCCTGGGGAAAAGACGGGTGTGGCGGGAGCTGTGAAGTGAATGGGATAGAACCTATAAATGAGGGAGTGCTGGAGGACATTGTAAAAGGCCAGAGGCCAGAAGAATATTCCAGGTACACGCCAACCCTGGGCACAGGGTTTTTCACTCTATGGTTCAGTGACCAGGATAGGTTTTTAGATAGTAATCCTCCTGTTTCTTGACACATGGGCAGGAACAAAGAAGCAGAGGTGTTCTCATTCCTCCCCTCCCTCCTCTAAACAGGGGGTGTAGATCCCCAGTGTCCACTGAGGTAATTGAGTCACATCCACCTCCCAGTACTGTCTGCCTGAGCTGAAGGCCTGCTTAGCAAGGACAGCATGGACAGCCCAGTCTTCAGGGTGGCTGGACCCCACCTGCAAGCCTTCTCCAACCTTCACACTCTTCAGATCCTCAGAAATAATCACAGAGGGACTGGCTGCTGTGGGATCCATTGTGAGGTGCACTCTGAACTGTCTGATCATCTGGATCATGCCTTTCATGGGGTATTCTCTCAGCTCCGGGCTGACAGCCTTGGCCCTTTGGGACAGCACTGAGCCACTCCTTCCCAGCAGCTGCTTGACTTCCCATAGCAGATCCACATTGGGTTGGTCTCCTGCTTCCTGCAGTTCTAGCATGAAGGCCTGGAGGGTGCGCATATACTGGGATAGTCTCTCCTGCTCTACCCTTTCCTCTTGCTTCATCCTCTCAAGACACTGGGATTTTTCCTCCTTCAGCAATTGATGCAGCTTGTTATATTCTTCTGTGATCATCCAGTGCCAGTCAACAGCAGGTCTCTCCTCACCAGTAAGAAGTTCCTCAGCTTCCTCCAAATGCTTCTCCAAGTGACTCTGAAGAAGCTGTAGATTTTCCTTGCAGTTGTGAGCAGCCTCTTCTACAGGGGAGAGCTTGTGAGCCCCGTGTTCTGGGCTCTGGGCACACTTAACACAGAGTGGTGTCTGGTCATCTTCACAAAAGAGCTTGAACATCATCTTGTGCCTGGCACACTGGTGCTGTCCTTCAGCACTCTGCAAGTTCTGGGAGCAGAGCTGTTTGACCAGGTCAGTCAGCTCTGCTAGCTGCCTATTGACTCCTGGGATTTCTCTGACCTGGGGCACTTGCCTGCATTCAGGGCAAGAGGAAGGTGTAGCTTCATGTCTCCAGCTCCAGGACAGACATGTTCTGCAAAAGCTGTGCCCACAACTGATGGTGACTGGCTCAGTGAAGTAGCTTCTACAGATGCCACAGGTGATTTCTCTCTGCAATTCCTGCAGCTTTTCCCTAGCAGCTTCCAGTCTTCTCTCTCCAGCTGTCTCTTTTCTTCCAAAGCTAGGATGAAGAGACTTCAGCTCCACTCAAGGCAGTGCTTCTGAGGGTGAGGAGGGTCTGCTTTTATAGGAGGTAGCCCTGCCCCTTCAGGGTCCCCCAGTGAAGGTGCGAACTCCTTTAGTCTGGAATCTTGCAAGCAACCTGTGAACCCTTGCTGGCTGCAGCAGCCCTGGGGCCCCCAGAGTTCACACCTCTGGTGGAGTCCTTAGGAAGGAAAGGTTTCACCAAGCTGAGAGAGTTCTTATGTTATTAAGGAGGAATTTTGTCAAAACATGAAACTGTATCTCAATGGATCTTCAAATCTGATTTGTGAACAGGTGCTGTGTAGACAAAAGAGTGTCTGGGCGGGTTTCTTCCTTCCCCTTCCTCACCCAGTGCAGCAGCCTTGGGGCCCCCAGAGTTCAAACCTCTGGTGGTTGATCTTAGGATCCACAGTTTTCACCCAGCTGAGAACTTTGTCTATGAGGAGGAATGTTAAGAACATATGAAGATACGTCTCAATGGATTTTAAAATTTAATTCGTTCACAGAAAACATGTCTGTAACTTCATAATTCCACTTAGCTTGTTTTCAGATATTTTTAGTCTCCAAAGTGTTTGAGAAAGGTTATTTGGCAAATGCAGAGAAGAAGGGATAGGGAGGTCACTGCAAGAGGAAGGAGGCCAAGAGAATCTTAATATTGGTAGCTGTGTTACTCCTGAAACAGAGAATGGACAGTCACTTCTTGGATTTGTTATCATGAGAATGGCCTTTTGTTTGCATAGGATTAAATGGCGAGAGAGGACCCTTCCTAATCGGAAATGATGTGACTCTCAGTTATAGAAAGCGAAGGATAGAAAGGATTCTTGAGAATCCTGGGGAATGGATTGGGTGAGGAAAGGGGAGGAAGAAACCTGCTCAAAGGCTCTTCTGTCTACAGAGCATCTGTTCACAAATCAAATTTGAAAATCCATTGAGATACAGTTTCATGATTTGACAAAATGCCTCCTAAATAACATAAGAGCTCTCTCAGCTTGGTGAAACCTTTCCTCCCTAAGGTCTCTACCAGAGGTGTGAACTCTGGGGGCCTCAGGGATGCCGCAATCAGAAAGAGTTCACAGGTTGAACCTCAGGATTCCAGGCTAGAGGAATTCACACCTTCTCTGGGAGGCCCTAGAGGGACAGGGCTACATCCTATAAAAGGAGACCATCCTGACCCTCAAAAGCACTGCCTTCAGTGGAGCTGAAGTCTCTTCATCTGAATTGCTAGAGAAAAGAAGCAACTGGAGATAGAATGGCTGCTGCTAGGGAAAATTTGCTGGAATTGCAGGAGAAAGTCACCTGTGGCATCTGTAGCAGCTTCTTCTCTGAGCCAGTCACCATCAGTTGTGGGCACAGCTTTTGCAGAACATGTCTGTCCTGGAGCTGGAGACATGAAGCTACAGCTTCCTCTTGCCCTGAATGCAGGCAAGTGCCCCAGATCAGAGAAATCCCTGGTGTCAATAGGCACCTAGCAGAGCTGACTGACCTGGTCAAACAGCTCTGCTCCCAGAACTTGCAGAGTGCTGAAGGACAGCACCGGTGTGCCATGCACAAGTTGATGTTCAAGCTCTTTTGTGAAGATGACCAGACACCACTCTGTGTGAGCTGTGCCCAAAGCCCAGAACATGGGGCTCACAAGCTCTCCCCTGTAGAAGAGGCTGCTCACAACTGCAGGGAAAATCTACAGCTTCTTCAGAGTCACTTAGAGAAGCATTTGGAGGAAGCTGAGGACCTTCTTACTGGTGAGGATAGACCTGCTGTTGACTGGCACTGGATGGTCACAGAAGAATATAAGAAGCTGCACCAATTCCTGAAGGAGGAAAAATCCCGATTTCTTGAGAGGATGAAGCAAGATGAAAGGGCAGAGCAGGAAAGACTATCCCACCATGTGCACACCCTCCAGGCCTTCATGCTAGAACTGCAAGAAGCAGGAGACCAACCCAATGTGGATCTACTATGGGAAGTCAAGCAGTTGCTGGGAAGGAGTGGCTCAGTGCTGTCCCAAAGGGCCAAAGCTGTTATACCAGAGCTGAGAGAATACCCTATGAAAGGCATGATTGAGATGATCAGACGATTCAGAGTGGACCTCACAATGGATCCCACAGAAGCTAGTCCCTGTGTGATTATTTCTGAAGATCTGAAGAGTGTGAAGGCTGGAGAAGGCTGGCAGGTGGGGACCAGCCACCCTGAAGACTGTGCTTTCCATGGTGTCCTTGCTGAGCAGTCCTTCAGCTCAGGCAGACAGTACTGGGAGGTGGATGTGTCTCAATTACCTCAGTGGGTACTGGGGATCTATACCCCACAGTCGAAGAAAAGGAGGGGCAGGAATCGGGCCCCCTCTGACTCTGTATTCTTGCTTTCCTGTGTCAAGAAGGAAGAGGAGCACTATCTACAAACCTATCCTGGATCATTGAAACATAGAGTGAAAGACTGTGTGCCCAGGATTGGGGTGTACCTGGAAAGTTCTTCTAGAACTCTTGCATTTTACAATGTTCTCCAGTGTTCCCTCATTTATGGATTCCACTCAATTCCTTTCACGCGTTCCATCATACCCTTCTTTTCTCTTGGCCCTCCACTTCCAGGCACAAAGGCTGGTTCCATGATTCTCTGTCCAGTGTAATCTCATCTTTGTTAGTGTAGCTATTCCTGTCTCTGAGCATTTCTCAGGGAGGAATTCTCAGCCCACTACCCTGCCTGTGGGCCTTCAATGTCCAGCCTTCCCTGGAAGAAGATGAGCATCACCTCCTTCATGATGAAGAAGAAGCTCCCTGCTCATAACTGGAGACTTGTCTTCCTAACTGCAAGCTGAGGGGGATAATTTCCAAATATTTTATACTCTCTTATCCTCAAGTATTACAGCCCATCAATGCTCACAATGAATTAATCTTTTTTTAGCAATAAATATAAAAAAGAAAACATGAGTATTCTGATTCTCATACTCTTTTTTTCATATGTATTTGAAACATTTAATTTTAAATCTTTGAATTCCAGATTTATTCCCCTCGTCCCTTGTCATCCACTCCCTCTGGGAAGATAAGCAATTCAGTATATTTTGTACATATATAGCTATGCAAAACATTACCATAGTAGATGTATTGTAATAGACTGGGTATATTTTCCTTCCACCTGGTCCATTCACTACTTTGATCCTGTCCCTCTTCAAAACTGTGTGACTCCAGCCTCCCCTCCCCCCAGCATGCCCTCCCGTTTATCATCGTCCCTTTTGTCCTCCTCCCCCCTACTCTCCTGCAGGATGAGATATCCCATTTATTATGAATGTCATTCTCTCCCTGATCCAAATTCAATGAGAATATGGTTTTGCCTTTTTGCCTTCCTGTTCTTCCCCTCCCCTGCAACTACTTCCCCTTGCCTCCTCTACATGAGATACTTTACTCCACCCTGTCTCTCCTCATCACCTCTTTCCACATTCCTCTCTCACCTCTTAACTTCACCCCCTAAGCATCATCTCTTCCCACCAAATTCAACCTGTGCAATCTATCCATGTCTACCCTTAAACACATATACCCAAATTCATATATGTATTCATATGCTCATATACCCCTCTTCAATTACTGTCATACTGAGAATGGTTTCATCAGTCACAGTTACTATTTTTCCATGTAGAAATGTAAATAGTTCAACTTTGATAAGTTAATTATAATTTCTTTTCCCTGTTTACCTTCTCTAGCATCTCTTTCTTGCTTCTTGTACTTGAATATCAAATTTTCTATTCAACTTTGTTTTTTCTTTTCATCAAGAATGCTTGAAAGTCCTCTATCCCATTGAATGACCATATTTTCCCCTGAAACAAGATACACAGTTTTGCTGGTTAGGTAATTCTTGGTTTTAATACCAGGTCCTTTGCCCTCTGGAATTTCATATTCCAAGCCCTTTGATCCCTCAGTGTAGAAGCTGCCAGATCCTGCAGTATCCTGATTGCGTTTCCACAGTATTTAAATTATTTCTCCCTAGCTGCTTGTAGTATTTTCTCCTTGATCTGGGAATTCCAGAAACTGGCTATAATGTTCCTAGGTGTTTTATTTTTGGGATCTTTTTCGGGAAGTGATCTGTGGATTCTTTCAACCTCTATTTTCCCCTCTGGTTCTAAAACATCAGTGCAGTTTTCCTTGAGAATTTCTTGAAAGATGATTTCTGGGTTCTTTCCTTGATCATGGGTTTTCATGTAGTCCAATAAATTTTAAATTATCTCTCCTGGATCTATTTTTTCAGGTCCCTGTTTTTTTTTCCATGAAGTATATCACAGTGCCTGCTATTTTTTCATTTGTTTGGATCTGCTTAACAGCATCCTGATTTCTCATAAAGTCACTAGCTTCCATTTGCTCCAGTCTAATTCTGAAGGAATGAAACTCCTCTGTGAGCTTTTGAGATTCTTTTTCCATCTGGCAAAGTTGGCTTTTTAAGGCATTCTTCTCCTCATTTACTTTTTGAGCCTCTTTTGCTACTTGAGTTAGTCTATTTTTAAGGTTATATTTTCCTCAGTCAGGCTGTTGACTCTCATTTCATACTTTTCTTGCATCTTTCTCATTTCTATTCCCAATTTTTCCTCCACTTCTCTTATCTGCTTCTTAAAGTCCTCTATGGCCTGTAACCTGCACGTATTTTCATTTGGAGGTTTTGGTGCAGGAGTTCTGACCTCACAGTCCTCCTCCTGTTCCATGCTTTTATTCTCTTTGCCCCCAAAATAGGAGTCTAATGTTGACTTTTTCTTTTTCTTTTTTTTCCTTTGCCTAGGCATGTTGCCACTTAATTCTTTGACTTTGGGGCTTGTTGCCACAGTAGGACTCTCCCACCAGACAGGGGAGTTTCCGTCCCAAATGTCGGAGTTTTCTCAGCTGCTGAAGGTATTAGTTGGGTGCTTTCCCTGAAGCCCCCACACACTCTGGCAAGCTGGTCACACACCCCAAGACCACCACCCCAGACTGCAATCCAGATCCAAGAAAGTTAAAGCAAGAGCAATTACCCCCCAGACTGATTTCTGGATCCCCTTACAGTTTACAGGCCAGTAGCTGAAGCTGCAACTGAAGCTGCAAAATGAAGACTATGCCACACCTCCTCAGAGGCTTCTAGCCCCCAAGGGAAGAAGCTGATTTGTTCTCAAATACTTTTCCCAAAGTCCATACGGCACTAACCTCTCACTTTGTCCTAGGCATCTATGTGTTGGTAATACTTGAAAAGCCACAGGTGCTGGAGTTGTGGGTTCCCTCCAGCTGGCTGCTGGTTTGGCTGCCCTGGGGCTAAAACCTCCAAGGGATATGATCCTGGGCTAGGGTCCCAGAGTGCTGTGCTGGCTGTTCCCTGCCGGGCTGCCGGCTGTCCTCAGTGAAAGGTTAGCTTCTCTGTGTCATTCTTTGGGTGTTGGAGCTTCAGAGGTTGTTCATAGTCCCCCCTTTACATGATTTTGAAGTGGTGTGGGCTGGAGTGCTATGGAAGTGCTGTTTTACTCCACCATCTTGGCTCCACCCCCATTAGATCTGATTTACTAGGAAAGATAGCTATTTAAGGGGTTAACAATCATTTTTAATTACATTCACTAGTTTTGGGGAAGAGTTAGCACCCTGAACTTCAGAGAAAATACAAGTAGAGAAATAAAGACTGATAGACAGGATTCTAGCTATCTGAGAAATTAGAAGAGATCAGCAGAAAGCTCCAACTGTCTGACCAAGGCA
Source organism: Gymnobelideus leadbeateri (assembly GCA_011680675.1). NCBI lineage: Eukaryota > Metazoa > Chordata > Mammalia > Diprotodontia > Petauridae > Gymnobelideus > Gymnobelideus leadbeateri. Next base: position 7,687 of record WOXC01001368.1, read on the forward strand.
ACACATACATAGTTAGCAGAGAGAGAAGCACCAACATCTGGGTTTTTCAAATCTGGGAGCCTCCTTAATGGCTGCCCAGAGTCTCATCTTGTCAAATCATGAGAACATGAGAATACTCTTCCAATGAGTGAGCCTCGAAGCAAAATGCTAACTTCAGAATACACACACACACACACACACACACACACACACACACACACACACACACACACACCCTTCTTCAGGGTCAGAGGTCATAACAACCCCCATGACTCAGTGCCTAATTAGAAATTAACAAAATGTGTGAAAACCTTCCTACAAGCAAGACTCCCTAAGCAAGCTTCCCTTAATGAACTCCACCTGAGACCTATTAATGGGTGGGGAAGATTTTAACATTACACCCTTTTCATATAAAATGTAGCCAAGGGAAACAAGATAGCACATTGACTATGTATGGACCACAAACTTTTCTAGAAATAGAAAATGAACAGGGATAGCTTAAGGTAAAAGGATTTAGGACAGTACAGATCCAGTTCAATCAGAAGCAGATAATCCATCCCAACACTTCCCACTCTGATACCTGGTCTTTTAAGCCAAAAAGAAACCAACAACATCAACCCAGAGTCCACATTAATTAGATACAAATTAATCATATACTGGGGGAAATCAGTGACATGGTTTGTCATAGACATAACAAGAGGTATCTCATGGTTTTTTGTTTGCCCAATGTTTTAGGGACAAATCCCAGGACATCATTATGATGGCTATTTTCCAAATACTGAAAGAACTGTACCATTGAAGAAACTTTTTTTGAAAGCTATGTAATGCTCCTTTAAGAAGTTTTACATCAGAATACCTGTGGGCATCTGCTGCAAGTATCGACAATGATTGTTTCACTCTCTAGCCTAAGTTACTAGGAATGCCCACTTAAGTGGTCTGACCATGCCTCAGTCAAGACATAGGAAGAGGGTGGTTGGATAAGTGGAAGAAAGAAGGAATGTCAGACTATGCTCCCAATCCATCCAAGGTTACCTTGGGACAGAGATGGCCAGTGTCACTTAAAGACTAATGATCCCGTCGGTATCATTTCCACTAAAAGGAAGAGAAGTGGCTTTACCCTCTTCGTCATGACAAATGCTATTGGATCCAGCTGGGATTATTGCTTATTAGCCCCTGGCTCACTTATAAGAACTTACTCACCTTCCTTGAGATCAAAGGATTCAGTTCAAGCCTGGTACACCATATTGCTAAGTCATGGACACAAGGCTAAAACTGGATAGGAAGAGAGAACACTAAATGGAAAAAAGCTGAACCCTAATTATAAATTTGAAAGACAAACCTGAGCAGTTGCTTTCTCTTTTTTCTGCTTGTTTTTGTTTGTTTTTTTTTTGCAGAAGAGGACATATATTGATGAAGTTGGGAAAGGGATAGTTATGTTATTGTTTTTATTTTAATAAGATACATGCAGTGAATTCAATCTATAAGTGATAATAAGTTTCTTGAGGGAGAGAATGATCACTGGAATAATCAGATTTCTCATTGGAAGAGATCATTGGTCATATGATACAATCTTCTCAATTTACAAATGAAGTGAGGGAGTGGAATCAAGATGTTGGAGTAGAAACAGGACTTCCAAGGGGCTCTGGCTGCCACCCCCAACAATTCATGTAAAAGGTGACGCTGAACAAATTTTGGAGCTACAGAAGCCACAAAATGACACAGAGAAACTAACCTCTTGCCAAGGACAGCCCAGCAGGCTGGCAGCATTTGGCCAGCAGAGGGCTCCGGGAGCCCACCCACTTGAGCACCAGGTTTAGCCTCAGAGTGGGCCTGACCAGCCACTGCCTGGAGGGACTTTAGCTCACCAGCAGCTGTGGCAATTTCCAGAATTATCAACACATTGATGCTAAGGACACAGTGAGAAGTCAGTGCAGTGTGGACTTTGGGATCCAGTAGCTGGGAGTGTGGTTGGACTTTGTCCCCAGGGCAAGCATTCAACTAATACCTTTGGTATCTGAGAAACCCCCAGTTTTGGGGATTAAGCTCCCCTGTCTGGTGACAGAGTCCTACTGTGGCAAAAAGCCCAAAAGTCAAGTAATTGAATGGCAACATGAGCAGGCAAAGGAAGCAAACCAAGCAGAACAATCCAAATTTACACTACTATTTTGGGGACAAAAAGGACCAAAGCATGGAACAGGAGGAAGAGAGTGAAGTCAGAACTCCTGCACCAAAAGCTTCCGAGAAAAATACAAGCTGGTTACAGGCCATAGAGGAGCTTAAGAAGGATTTTGAAAACCAAATAAGAGAAATGGACAAAAATTGGAAGAGAAATGATAATGATACAAGAAAAAAATAGACCAACTCAAATGGAAAAAGAGGCTCAAAAAGGCAATGAGGAGAAGAATGCCTTAAAAAGCCAAATTTGCCAAATAGAAAAAGAATCTCAAGAGCTCACTGAAGAGAATCATGCCTTCAGCATTAGATTGGAGCAAATGGAAGCTAGTGACTTTATAAGCAATCAAGATACTATTGAATATATCCAAACAAGTGACAAAATAGAAGGCAACGTGAATTATTTAATTGAGAAAACTACAGACATGAAAAATGGATCCAGGAGAGATAATTTTAAATTGTTGGACTACCTGGAAGCCATAATGGAAAAAAAAAGTACCTAGAAATCATACTTCAAGAAATTCTCAAGGAAAATTGCCCTGATGTTTTAGATGCAGAGGACAAAATACTGGTTGAAAGAATTCACAGATCACCTCCTGAAAAAGATCCCCACAAGAAAACTCCTAGGAATTGCATAGCCAGGTTTGAGAATTCCCAGATCAAGGAGAAAATATTACAAGCAGCCAGGAAGAAACAATTTGAGGATTGTGGAAATACAATCAGGATAACACAGGATCTGGCAGCTTCTACACTGAGGAATCAATGGCTTGGTATATGATATTCCAGAGGGCAAAGGAGCTGGAATTAAAACCAAGAATCACCTACTCAGCAAAACTGAGTATCATGTTTCAGGGGAAAATATGATCATTCAATGGAATAGAGGACTTTTAAGCATTCTTGATGAAAAGAAACAGAGTTGAATAGAAAATTTGACATTCAGATACAATAAGGAAGAGAAGCATGAGAAGGTAAACAGGGAAAAGAAATTATAAGGGATTTATCAAAGTTGAACTATTTACATTCCTATGTGGAAAAATGTTAATTGTACCTTATGAAATTTTCTCAGTATGAGAATAGTTGAAGGGAATAGAAATGTGTGTGTGAGTGTGTGTGTGTGTGTGTGTGTGTACATACATACATACATATCTATATAGGAGGAATGTCTATATAGGAGGATATATGGGTACATGAATACATATGTGAATGTGTGTATATATATGTATGAGTATACATAGAGGGAACAAGACCAATTTAATAGGAAGGGATGATACTTAAAAGGTGAAATTAAGAGATGAGAGAGGAATATAAGGAGAGGAGATGGGGAGAGACAGAATGGGGTAAACTATCTCATATAGAAGAGGGAAGGGATAATGGTTACAATGGAGGAGATGAACATGGAAGCAAAAGGGAATGGGTCAACCTTATTCTCATTGAATTTGGGTTAGGGAGGGAATGACATACACACTAAATAGGGTATCTCACTCTACAGAAGAGTAGGGGGAAGGGGATGAGAGGGAGGATGATGGAAGGGAGGGCAGGCTGGGGGGAGGGAAGTTCAAAGCACCCACTTTTGAAAAGGGACAGGCTCAAAGTAGAGAATAGAATAAGTGGGAGGTGGGATGGGAGGGAGGGAAATATAGTCCGTATTTTACAATATATCCACTACAGAAATGCTTTGTATAGCTATGCATGTACAACCTATATTGAATTGCTTATCTTCTCATAAAGGTGCGTGACAAGGGAGGAAGGTAATGAATCTGGAATTCAAAGTTTTAAAATCAAATGGTTAAATATATATATATGTACTATTATTAATATTATTTTACATGTAACTGGGAAATGAGATATACAGGCACTGGGGCATAGAGACCCATCGTACCCTACTGGAAAGTCCACGGGGCATGGGAGAAGATATGGGAGAGAGCAGGTTGGAGGAGGGGATTATCCAGTGGGATCAATATTTTGGGGTGGTGGGTAATGAAAAACCAGGAACAAAATTTGTAACTCAAAATTTTGCAGAAATGAATGATGTAAACTAGATGTTAACAAAACTTTTGATAAATAAAAGAATATAAGCCATTCACCAATTGATAAATGATCAAAGGATATGAATAGGTAGTTTTCAAATAAAGAGCTCAAAACTATAAGTACATGAAGTGCTCTGATCTCTAATCAGTTTTGATTAGAGAAATGCACATTAAGACAACTCTGAAGTACCACCTTAAACCTATCACATTAACTAATATTACAAAATAGGAAAATGATTTATGCTAGAGAAGATAAGGGAAAATAAGAATGGTAATGCAGTGTTGGTGGAGTTGTAAACTGATCTAACCATTCTGGAAAGTAATTTGGAGCTATGCCTAAAGGGCAACCAAAACTATTGTAATACCACTACTAGCACAGTACCTGAAAGAGATCATTAAAAAGAGAAAAGGGCCTATATGTACAAAAATATTAATAGTAGCGCTTTTCATGGTGGCAAAATATTGGAAATTGAGGGAATGCTTATCAATTGGAGAATGACTGAGGCATATGAATGTGTTGGAATACTATTGTGAAATAAGAAATGAAGAAGTAGGTTTTAGAAAAACCTGGAAAAATTTATATGAACTGATGCAAAGTGAAATGAACAGAACCAGGGAGGTGAAAAAAAAAACATTGTTCATAGTATTAGTAACATTGTGTGATAATCAGCTAAGAATGACTCAGTTCTTCTCTGCCACACAATGATCTAAGACAAGTACAAAGGAAAATGCTATCCACATGTAGATAAAAACTGATGGATTCTGAATGCAGTGGAAGCATATTTTTAGTTACTTTGTTCTTTCTTTTATCTTTTTATTATTAATTATTATTATCTTTTATCTCTTTATTATTTTACAACTCTGACTATTATAGAAATATTTTTACATGATAGCACATGTATAAACTATATCAAACTGTCTACCATTTTCAGAAGAGAGGAAGGGAGGAAGGAAGAAAAATTTGGAAATCAAAATCTAACAAAAATGAATGCTAAAAATTTCCTTGACATAAAACTGGGAGAAAATAAAATACCATTTAATTTTTTAAAGGTATGTTATGTGCACATTCCCTTCCCCCACCAAGAAGTGGTTGTTAAATATTTTATCAGTTCATCACTACCTACATCCCAGGCTACTATTCTTATTTCCCAAACAATTCACTAACCTTTGTCCCCACATGGAAACAACGAAGTTTGTCCAGCTTTCAAGCAGCTGGGATTGTGGGAATTCAATTTTAAAAGTATTCATGAAATGACTTTTATGTACAAACAACACACTGTGGAACTTGCCATGCAACCAGCCTTGGTATGCTTGCTCCTATTATTATAGGGTGGTTGGCAGATTGATTGGCACAGGACTCTCAGAGTAGGAAGAAAGATCAACCATTAGATAGACATCTGTTGGTCTCAGTTGAGATCCTGGCTGGGTCTGCTAGGGAAACATGCCCAAAGTGCCCAGCTGCAAAGTGTCCAGGAGAAGGCTGAAACATTATTTCTCTCAGGGAAATAAAGTAATTGCTGCTGGGGTTTCTCCAGTATTAAGGAGCCAGAGATGATGATGACAAACATGGGATCACAGATTCAAATCAAGAAGAGACCTCTGTCATGCTCAATCCTTGTCATTTTAATAAGAGTAATGGTAATAAATAATGCCACTAATAATAACAATAACAACTAATATTAAGTACTTAAACTCAGTGTGTGCCTGGTATATGATAGGTGCTTTATAAATTTTGACCATTTATTTTATTATTATTATACTTAAAGATATGCTAAGCACATTAGAAATATTATCTCTTTATAAATGTTACAACTCTAAAGTAGATATTACCATTTTACTGAGAATGAAACTGAGGCTAAGAGAAGTAATGTGTGGTGGGATTCAAATTCAAGACTCATACTCTAAAGGCAACACTGTTACCTCTGTGCTGAGGGGTCACCTTAAATCAGTTTAAATTTTATGATTTTCCTCTCTTCTATAGTCACTCATCTTTGAACACAATTATTGTGTTGGAATTGCTGAACTTTTATCATCTAGCTATTTTTGGTCACTTGCTGTATTTAATTTTGTAATTTAAAATTATTTTAATTTGCATTTTTGATTATAAAAGAGACTGGACTAATTTTCTAATGGCTGGTAATGATCTATTTTTCCTATTTCAAAAATAATCCATCCATTTCCTTGGACTATTTCTTTGTTGGGGTATAAGTATTGTTTTTACAAATATATGCTAGTTCCCTGCAGATTCTGCATGTCAGATTTTTAGCAGGCAAATTTCCTATGAAAATTGGTTTCCTCAATTGGGTTCTTTTCCTTTTATTTTGAAAACATTCCCTTTGTCCACCAGTTTTATCTCTAATAATTTCACTTGCCCAATAGATAAACTTTCTTCTTTCTCTCTAAAAGGGGATTATTCTTTTCTTTCAAGTTTTTATGACTAAAAGATCTTTATTTTTTATAAAAATATCTTGGTATGATTTATCTAATTATAAAGTTTATTGGAGTTAACATAGTTTAATTATTTAATTATTATATATGGGGTGAGATGTGGTTTTAACCTCCTGTTTTAAAAAGTTTCCCACGTAGTTACCAAAGTAATGATTCTGTTCTCCAATGTGGTTTTGGGGTCTATCAACACTTTCCTCCTATATGCCCCAATCTCAGTTCCATTTCCATATTCTCTATCCATTCTACTGCTCTATGTCCTATATTTTAAAAATTCAATATCAGATATTTTTTGTAATTTCCAATAGTATATTTTGAAAACTGTGAAGTTTCCTTTACTCAAAATTAGTTTTCATAGTTCTTTATGGTTTTACTTTTTTCCGATAAGAATTTTATCATGACTTTTTACTAAGTCATTAAGGTGGCCCATTGATACATTAATTAAAATGTATTAAATTGATAAATTATTTGGGGGAAATACTGAAATACAAGAATAATGATCCTGTGACTTAAATTTTTATCATAGATTTAGATAAGGAACTGATAACACAGAGATCTTCTGGTCCCAAATTTGCAGAAGCCCCCAAATTAGTGTGATGGGTAATTTTTGCCTTGACATTTAGGATCCAAAAAGCCTTTTCCCACATCATTTGCATGCTCCCTTGAGAACATGTATGTGCGCTTGCGCACACCCATATATCTCTCCTCCTCCCCCGCATATGCACACTCTTAACTCTCATAGAGACCTTAGAGGTCATCCCATCCAAACCCCTCATTTTTCAGATAAGGAAAGAGAAATCCAAAGAGATGGATTTGACTTGCCGAAGGTCAGCAGAAAAGGATCTGTTGTCATTCTGAAGATGGCCTCCATCATCTCACATCTGGACTATTGTGATAGCCTCCTGGTCAGTCTCCCTGCCTCATGTCTCCCTATTTCAGTTCATTCTCTGCTCAACTGTCACAGTGATCTTCAAAAAGCACAGTTATGTCATTCAACAAGCTCTAGTGACTCCCTATTACTTCCAAGATCAAATATAAAACCCTCTCTCTGGCTTTTAAAGCCCTCTGTAATCTTACCCATTTCTAACTTCATCCCTACGTACTCTACAATGACTTCTTTGCTGTCTTTCAAATGCAATTCTTCACTTTCCAATTCTGAATTTTTACTGACTGTCCCTGATGCCTGGACCTCTCCCTCCTCATCTCTACTCCTCACCTTCCTTCAAGTCTCAGCTAAAGTATGTCCTACATTCTGCAAGCAACCTTTCTCAGTCCTCCTTACCTTAGTGCCTTCCCTCCAACATTATCACAACTTATGTTGTAGAAATATTGTTTGTAAATCATTGTCTGCATGTTGTTTCACCCATTGCACTGTGAGCTCCTTGAGAGAAGGGAATGTTTTTTTCTTCTCTTTGTTACCTCTGTGCTTTGCACAAAGACTGAAGTTAAGTTGCTACTTAATAAGTACTTGTTGACTGACAGAAAAGGATTTGAATCTAAACCCTCTGCGTTCAAATCCAGTTCTCAATGGACTAATACCAAAATGTTGGTTAAAACAATAGTAGAGGGGCAGCTAGGTGGTGCAGTGAGTAAGAGCACCAGCCCTGGAGTTGGGAACCTGGGATCGGTTCCACCTTCAGATACTTAACACCCACACAAAAATAACTGGCCTGTAACCTTAGGCAAGTTACTTAACCCCAATTGCTTTAAAAAACAAACAAACAATAATAGATTTCATAAATATAAATCAGGGGAGACATGGTTTAGCCATGTAGGAAAAAATGGATTTTAGTGGACCGCAAGCTCAGTATAACAGCAGAGATATGGTAATAAAAATAAAGTTACTGTGATTTGAGAAACTTGATGTCCAGAAAGAAGGAGGTCCTAGGTCTGTCCTATGTCCTGGTCAGGTCATATGAGGAGTATTCTTTTAAGGTCTTGGTACCATCTTTTTATAAAGGACATTAATATATAAGAAAGGGTGAAGTGGAGGTTGGTCAGATTGGAGAAGATCATAACCTAAGAGAACCAGACAGAAAAGGACCTGGCTAGGTTTAAGCTGAATAAGAGAAGATTTAGGGAAGGGATCCTCATAATTGTCTTCAGCATTTAAAGAACTGCCATGTGGAAGAGGACTCATATGTTTCAGTTTGACCTCAGAAGGTAAAATGAGTAGTGATGTGTGAAATTTGAAAAGAGGCAAATTTAAATTCAATTTAAGGAAAGCATTCTGAACATTAGAGTTATCCCACTCCATTGAGTTGCTCCACTGAGTCTCTTCTGGGAAGCAATGAGTCTACCTTATTGCTGATCATAAAATTAAGGTTTGATGATGACCTTTGCCCTCCAATCTGTCTTCTATTTAGCTATTAAAATGATCTTCATGAAGTTTGAGTCTGGCCATATCACATCTCCCCACCCCAATTCAAGAAATTCTAGTGGTTCCCTGTTACTTCAAGGATCAAGCATAGAATCTCCTGTTTGACTTTTAAAGCGTTTCATAATCTGTACTCTTCCTACCTTTCTAGTCCTTTTATACCTTATTATAGGATCCAGTAACACTGTCCTTACTGTATCTCATATGACATCATTTCTGTACTCTATGCATTTTCACTGGCCATCCTCCATTCCTGAACTCTTTCTCTTCCTACAGCTACTTCCTGTCTTCCTTCAAGCTTCAGTTAAAATACCATTTTTCAGAAGCTTTTCTCTAATCTTTCTAAATGTCAATTCCTTCTCCTTCAGATTATTTAAAATTTATCCTGTTTGGACATAGTTGTTTGCATGTTGTCTCTCTTATTAGACTGTAAACTATTTGACAGCAGGGGTTATTTTTACATTTTTTGGTATCCCCAAAACAGCACAGTGCCTGGAACATAGTGGGTACTAAATAAATGTTTATTCACTTGACATGGTATTGATGGGATTCTTTGGTATAGGTAGGACTAGACACCATCTGAGGTACTTTCTAATTCTGAAATTCTATTACTTTGTGACACTTCGATTATCTTCATAATTGGTCAGCTCTTATTTAATTTCTGTTAAAAGCTATTTAAAATCATCTTCATGTGGGTCTTGTTAGTATCTTAGCAAGATAATACCTGGATATTTTATATATTTTATTATTCTTGTCCATGGCATCTCTCTTTCAAATCACCTTTTGGTGATTTATTATTCATGGAAGATAGGTTTTTTTTTCTGATTTTTTAAAATTTCCTATTATACATAGGAAGACAGATTTTTTTTTCTGATTTTGTCTTACACACTATTATTTGTTGGTCATTTATTATCCAAGTTAATTTTTTGTTGTCTTTTAGACTTCTGGATATACAATCATGTCATCTGAAAAAAATAAACACTTTAATTTGTTGATTGTTAATGCTTACAACATTTATATCTCTTTTTTCATGTCTTATCGCCTTGGCTAACATTGCATGATGGACAGTGTTGCTTCATTTTTTAAAGATAAGGACACCTCCATTTTTCAATTGTCAAAAAATTAATCCAGAATATAATTTCCAGTTTACTCAAACTATAGCTTTATTTTTAGTGTTCAGGTGTTCTTCAGTCATGTCTGACTCTTCCCGATCCCAGTTGGCCTTTTCTTGGCAGAAATACTGGAGTGGAGGAAACTGAAGCAAAAAGAGTTAAGTGACTTTCCCAGGCTCAAACATCTAGTGTCTGAGGTCAGTTTTGAACTCATGAAGATGAATCTTCCTGGCTCCAAGCCCAGTGTTCCATGCTTCACTGCACTATGATAGCTTTATTACTTTTAACTAAAAGAAATAGCTTTTTCAACAAGGAAACTTCTCTTTGGAGAAGTTTCTCATTTCACTCTTCAAGGCTAAACATTTTTTATATTCTTTGAGAAAAAAAAAAAGAAAAAAAAAAACAAGCAAGGATCTTAAAAAGATAAATGGAAGTATATGGAGTTTGGAGATTAATAGCAGTAAGCAAACCAGACATGATAATGGAGATATATAAGATGGAGCAATGAAAATTCAACAGCTGTTGGAAGAGGGTGGATTACTGGGATGTTCTGAGAAAGAGCTACAATATTAACAGGTTATTGGTTACAATAAGTCGAACTTCCCTACTGAAGAAAGCATACTTTTCCATGGGAAAAACATTTTCTCCTACTGGTTCTTCAGGTTAGAAATACCATGTCTACCCATAAGCCTTTGCAGTAATGTCAAAGGCAACAAAATGAGATAAGCTTCAAGTTGTAGCTTTTGTTTTCATGTAGATAACTTTGATCATATCAAGGGAAAAACATCCTTCTATTCCTCTACCTTGAAATGATTTTCAAATATGGATAAATGTGTATTTATTGAAGGAAGCTTCCTTGGCTTCCTTTAAGTTTGAACTGAAATCCCACCTTTGTTGAGAAGCTTTCCCCAGTCCTCCTTAAACTTAGTGCCTTCACTCTAAGACTACTCCCAATTTGTAATGTGTTTATCTTGTTTTGTTGTCTGTTGCCTCTCTCCCTGTGAGCCACTTCTTTGAGAGAAGGGACTATATTTTTGCTTTTTTTTTTTTTTTTGGATCCCCAGCATTTTAGCATAGCACTTAATATAGGGAAAGCACTTAATAAATACTAATTGATCAAATGCCTGAATTTTTATCAAATACCTCTTCTTTAGTTATCAATAGTCAGATTAAAAAAAAAATTCTTATTGATGGAGTGGCTAGGTGGTGCAGTGAATAGAGCACTGGCCCTAGAGTCAGAAGGACCTGAGTTCAAATCTGGCCTCAGACACTTGACACACAGTAGCTGTGTGAACTTGGGCAAGTCACTTAAACCCAATTGCCCTGCCTTCCCCTCTCCAAAAGTAAAAAAAAAAATCTTATTGATATTATTTATCATGTTAATCATTTCCTTAATATCCTATTTTTTCAACTGTCAATCCTATTCTATCAAAATGGCTTTAATTTTAGAGATAGGTTGCTATATTTTATTTACCAGCATTTTATCTAACACTGTTTTGTAATTAGTCTTAAATAATGATCTTGGTTTGTCATTTTCTTTTTTCCAGCCTTTTCTTGGACAGGTTCAGGGAACAGAATCATATTAGTTTCACATAATGAGCTGAGTTTTATTCAGCCTTTCACTATACTTAGAAATGTTTTAATTTTTTTTTGTAATATTTGAGATTGTGTGACCTGGAAAAGCCATTTGATATCTTTAATCACTTGAGTTTGTTTACATGTAAAATTGTATAATTCAGGGACTTACTATATCAATTGAGGCAATGAGTATGAAGAACTTTGTAAAACTTGAAGTCTTTTAAAAATATCAGCTATTGCAATAATTATTATTTACTGATTTGGAAGATTTTATTCATTAATATTTCCTATGCCAGTCCCTATCAGGGCCTTCAGAAGGAGACAAACACTTCTCCTGGGTTATGGCACCATGTTACGTAAGAGCTTGATCAGGTATAGAAGATACCAAGGGTTCCCCTCCATCACAGTCCATCACCAGTCATGTTGACTTTTGTTCTGCTGTTGGTCTTCAGTGACTAAGGAAGAGAGAGTGAGGCTGATGACTTTTCGAAACTCAGCAGCACTTAAATCCAATTGTCTTGAAAGTCAAGACATCACCAGTGATGTCATTTGTTCTCTTCTAAAATGAAACACTAATAACTTGTCTTACATATAAGTAAAACAATAAGGAAGATTCAGGCCTTCAATATTACAATACTTTATTGTTTAAAAATCAGTCTGGGGAAGCCCCACCAAAGACAGCATGGTAACATACAGCTATCCATACTCAAAACGAATATAACAATATCATGACTGCAGGGTACCTGCTGGGGGAATGTAGTAGTTGCCTAGAGAGGACCAATGTAAAACATTAATTAGATCACATATCTTCAGGGATTGCTTCAACTAAATAACCTTTCACAACTGACAGAATGAAGCCTTCAGGGAACAGGCCATTAGATGCTGGGTCAAGTTTAATAGGACTATGAGAAGAGAAAATAGAGAAAGATCATGATAGTTCAGTTCCCCAAGCCAACTAGTCTCTGGTATACTTATTTTTTAAGAAGATCAGATTATGTGTGTATGTTTTCAATTTTAAATTTATTCATTCCTGCCTGAATCATGAATGAATAAATAAAAAGCAATTATTAAGCATTTACTATATGACAAGTATTGAGCTAAGCCTGGGGAACACAACAACAAGAGGAAAAGTCCCTCTTGGGGCTTACATTTGAATAAGGTAGACAATATGTAAAAAACAATGGAGGCCAGAGAGGGGCACTTTGGCCTGGAAAAATTATGGAGATTGTGAGTGGGTCCCGTGGGGAGTGGATTGGCACATCTTAGCCAGGAACAACAGCAGAATTAATTAAATTTAGATTTTTAAAATGGGAGTGGAGTTGGAGAAGGGAGAGAAAGACAGAAAGGTAAAGAAGCTAGAAGATAAAGGAAATGGGGCAAAATGAGGAAGAGGAGGAGAGTAGGGAGTTGTGTAAATCTGAAATGTAGGGAGTGAAAGAAAGCATAACTAGGACCTCTCCTGAAAAAGTAGTCTGGGAGAGATAGTCACTAATTAAGAGATAGGAGACTCCATGGCAAAGTTCCTTCAGGGTGAGGATGGACGTTCGAGGAGATTGTTGGATAGTTGGAAATAAAATAGGAATGGCTAGGGTTTTCCCTAAGATACCTCTGCTTCACTGTTTTTTGTCTCTTATCATGGGCAATATTGTATTGGAGAAACTCTGAAAATAATGCTGAATTATCACATTCAATGATGTGATTTTCCTTCCCCATGAAAAGGTGAATTAAGTCAAGGACTTGAATAAATTATCCATTCCATTCAAGAGAATAGTTCCTTGACTCTTCTAGAAAGCATCCTAAAAGTGTGACCTTTGATAGACCCTGTGAGGGCCCATGTGACTAAAACCTGTCGGGGGCGGGGGTGATTGGCAAGAGGCAGATGAGGAATGGCAACTCTTCCAGGATTTTTGATGCCTTTATTTTGGAATTGGATTCCCTTATCATATTAAAGCCAGAGTGATACCTAAAGCAAGGCAACTAGGAGTTTTTCTAGGGAGCTAAATTTAGAGGACATTGACTGTGCTTTCAATCTTTCAGCAACATGAAAAGAATATAGTTTAGGCAAGTAGTAAGGAAAATGAATTAGAATAGGGAATAGATTAAAATGAGTTACTTCCCTGCTCTCCCTTCTCAAACACATATAGAGGTTTCATGTTTGTGTTCTTGGAACTCTGGCTTCCTTCCATGGGGTGTTATTTCTTCCCTGACTGAGAGGATGAGGTGCTTTTTGCTCTAGGTATGGATTATAATATGTATTTTAGGCATAAAAATTATAGTTATGACTCTGGCAAGTGTTATGGAAAAAATTCACCAATGGGAGAAGGACCCCAAAGGGATAGAAGGAGGATGCAGGTGATTCATGGTGGTGAAATCCAGAAAAAAGTCCTTTTCATCTAAATTGATGATTCTAAGACCAATAGAGTCAATGAGATTTATACACAAATATTTATGATTAAAACAAGAATATGATAAGGTTATCAGAGGAGCACCAAGTGCTATGAATATTGTCAGAGAATTCTAAAGTTGGAATAGACCCTTAAAGATTTCCCCTTCTTTGTGCAGATGAGGAAACTGAGACCAAGACAGGTGAAGTGGTTTCCTCAAATTCATTCATCTAATTGATGACACCAACAGAACTCAAACCCATGTCTCTAAGCCCATTACTCTTTCTACTTTCCCATGATGCTTTTCTTTGGATCATGGGTCCCTCCTCTTTGGAGATACCCCCTTCCTTTGCCCAGCTCTTAATGACAGGACCTTTTGAGAGTCTCAGATCAAGCTTCTAAACTGTCATAGTTTCTCCTCTAGAAGAAATTAGAATGAAGGAGAGGGAAACTTCATTCTCATCTAATGCCCTGATTCTGAAAATATATTTTCCTATTGGATCTTGTTAACTGAAGAGCCTGCCTCTTCCCTAAGATAGAGTATGTTTACAGCCTTACTTTTGCCTCTACCAGACATGCAATAGAGCAAGGGTATATTGTGCTATAGAGAATTCTATCAGAAAGCACAGAGAGATTTGAACGAAGAAAACTCCATGTTTGTTTATTTGGTTTTTAATGTGTCCAAAATGGGCTTTAAAAACTTTACAGTGGAAAAAAATGCTTCCTTAATAAAATATTTCAATGAAGAGCAGGCTTAAAACTGTCAAGTTGCCTCCTATCTACCTTAAGTTCAATGCCACTACCAACTAAAAGAAGCTTTCATTTGGGGTTTTTGGTATACTGTACTGAGCCTAGTGAATGACGAGTTCAATATGGAACCCCCATCCAACTTCCTTTCACCAATGTATGTAGGCAGATGGATTGGACACTCTCTAAAATTCTTTATTCAAAATTTCCTTAGCATTCCCTCAAAACCATTACTCAAATTCTCCTTAATATTCACCCAAAATAAAACAAAAATTTCCTTTTGTGCTAGATCATAATATAACTAATTTGGAATCAAAGTTGAATTACATTTGCATCATTACAAGTCAGTTATGTGTGACACAGAGAAAACACAGACATGAACCTAGAAGTACCAGACTTCCACATTCTGTTTGTATTTTAATTAAACAATTGTCATTCTATTTGATCTGTTAAGGTCACAATTTAGATCTATGGAATTTTTTTTTACCCATATCCAAAGGTAAATTCTCTTAAGTATTCTTCACAGGGCTCCTGGAACTAATGCCTTTGGTAGAAAGATCCCATTGTCTGATATCGTGGAATGTTTTGAAGTTTAGCAGATGGCTAATTTTACAGATGATTGTTGAATAATACATTCCTAAACTCATAAAATAGATTTAGAATTAGAATGGTGCCAAATCAAAAGGCACTGCGGTGTCTATGTGTCTTTGTACAGGTGTGCATATTTGTTAAAAAGGGGAGATAAAGTAAAAGTGAGCCAACTTAGATGGGAAAATCTCAGTTCCAGTTGGATTATAAGTGATGGGCTTAGAGAGGATTAATGGTGAGAACAAAGACTATGATTGTTTCTCCATGACTCTACCATGATGGTAGAGAGGTGGTATAGGAGAAAGGGTGCTGAATTTAGAATAAAAACAGGTGGACTCAAATCCTGATGCTGCTTACCTCTCTGTAACTTTAATCAATTCACTGCATTAGACTTCAGTTTCCTCATCTGTAGAGTGAAGGTTGGATTAAATTACCCTTGAGGACCCTTCCAACTTTACATCTGGGATCCTAGATCTATTGTTAAACTAGAACTTTCAGCCCAAAATGATATTTTCTGGCTTTTACATGTTTTCAAATAGGGCCATAACTTATTTCCAACTTCTTCAAGATTCAAAAATAATTGCAGGTATCCACATGATAATGGTTATATGTATAAAATGAATGAAAAATATAATGGCAAAGAGATACTATGGATTGAGTGATAATAAATAAATTTCCATTTAATTATTCACAACAGTATTTCTATATATTTGAAAAGCAGTCGTTGAAAGACAGAGGCAATGTGGCGTATTAGCCATGGGGCAGGCAGATGTAGTTCAAATCCTTCCTCTGACACTTAATAGCTATATGAGCCCAGAGCAAGTTACATCATTTTCCAGGTGTCAGTTTCCTCATCTGTCAAAGGAAGAAGCTGAATGGCATTGCCTTTGAAGTCCCTCTGTCTCTAGGTCTTCAATCCTGAGCTTTCTCATGCAATTTACCTTAGTGGAAAGATGTCCCATTCCAGAAATTCTTGGTGCTTCCCAAATCACAAATTCTTCAGGTATATATACCTATATGTGTGTGTGTATATATATATATATATATATATATATATATATATATATATGTTTGTGTGTGTATGTATATATGAGATAACTTTTACTCATATACAAGGTACATTTAATGGTAATGCTTAACTATATATATATATATATATATATATATATATATATATATATATATATATATATATATATAATATTATCTCATTTGATCTTCACAGCAACCTTGTCCACATTTTACAGATGAAGAAACTGAGGCTGGGGGAAGACAAGTGATTTACCTAGTGTCACATGGCTAGTTTACATCTGTCAGTTGTGGAAGGTTATTTAGTTGAAGCAATCCCTGAAGATATGTGATCTAATTAATGTTTTACATTGGTCCTCTCTAGGCAACTACATTCCCCCAGCAGGTACCCTGCAGTCATGATATTGTTATATTCGTTTTGAGTATGGATAGCTGTATGTTACCATGCTGTCTTTGGTGGGGCTTCCCCAGACTGATTTTGTATTGTAATATTGAAGGCCTGAATCTTCCTTATTGTTTTACTTATATGTAAGACAAGTTATTAGTGTTTCATTATAGAAGAGAACAAATGACATCACTGGTGATGTCTTGACTTTCAAGAAATGGGTTGCCCTCCTCAGATGTAGTAGTTGTTTTTAAAGTGCTTGTCTTCCTTTTATCCAGCAATACCACTTCTAGGGTTGTATCTCAAAGAGATCATAGAAGCAGGAGGAAGACCCATATATACACAAATATTTATAGCAGCTCTTTTTGTGGTGGCAAAGAATTGGAAATTAAGGAGTGCCCATCCATTGGGGAATGGCTGAACAAGTTGTGGTATATGCATGTAATGGAATACTATTGTGCTATAAGAAACAAGGAGCAGGTGGACTTCATATTTACCTGGAGAGGCTTATATGAACTGATGCTGAGTGAGAAGAGCAGAACCAGGAGAAATTTGTACACAGTTATAAATACAAAGTATGTGTGATGACCAACTTTGATAGACTGGACTGTTCTCAGCAACGCAGGGTTATAAGTCAACCCCAAAAGACTCATGATGGAGAGAGATGTCTACATCCAGAGAAAGAACAGTTTGAATCCTGATTGAAGCAAACTACCCGATCTTTTTCTTTTTCTTGTTTGGTTTTGTTTCCTCTTTACCAGTTTTCATTCCATCTGATACAATCCATCTTTATAATCTGACTAACGTTTGATGTGAATGTATTTGCAGATCCTATACTTGATTGTATGCCATCATGGAGGGGAGGGGAAGAGGGAGAGAAAATCTGAAACTCAAGGAATTGAGGAATTGAATCTTGTAAACTAAAAGTAAACAAACAAATTAATAAAGATCAAAAAAATTTTAAAAATAAAGTCTTTGTCTCTTTTAAATAGTATTTGACTTCTTCCAATTACACATAAAGACAAATTTTAAGATTCATCTTTTTATTTTTTTTTTGGAGGAGGGAGGGTAGGGTAATTGGGGTTAAGTGACTTGTCCAAGGTCAACGATTCATCTTTTAAAAAAAAATTTAGTTACAATTTCTCCCTTCTTTCCTATGATGGGAAGCAATTTAATATGGGTTATATATGTTCAATTATTTAAAACATATTTCCATATTAGTCATGTTCTGAAAGAAGGAACAGATTAAAAGAAAAAAATATGGAAAAAAGTTTTAAAAAAATATGCTTTGATCTGCATTCAGACTCCGTCTTGGATCATTGTATTGCTGAGAAGAGCCAAGTCATTCATAGTTAGTTGATCATTGTATAATATTGCTGTTACTGTGTACAGTGTTTTCCTGGTTCTGTTCACTTCCCTCAGCATCAGTTTACATAAGTTTTTCTGGGTTTTTCTGAAGTCCACCTTCTCCTCGTGTCTTATAGCACAATAGTATTCCATTACATTAATATACCACAATTTGTTTATCCACTCCCCAATTAATGGGCATTCCCTTGATTTCCAATTCTTTGCCACAACAAAAAGAGGTGCTATAAACATGTTTGTACGTGTAGGTCCTTTTCCCTTAAAAAAAAAAAAAAGAGTACTTTTAATAAGTAATCAGTCAGCCTAGATATTTCCCAAATTAATAAATCCCTTGATATCTATTTAGAGTTAGTTCATTCATTCAGATAGTCAATAAGTATTTTATTAAGCACTTCCTACATGCAGGCACTGAGTTAAGCAGTAGGGATACAAGCTTATAAATATAAATATAAATATATACAGATAGATAGAATGTAGTTTGGGAGGAAAGTTCCTGGCAATTCAGAGAATAGGAAGATTCCACGTAGTAACTTTTTTTTTTTAACATTTTAAACAAATGCTTTATTAACTTCTGTTTTACATCATTCATTTCTGCCAGATTTTGAGTTACAATCATTTCCCCCCCATTATTCCCCTACCCAACCTCCCAGAATAGCATTCCCACAAGATATCGCTTCCTCCAATCTGCTCTCTCCCATACCTTCTCCCATACCCTCTTCGACTTTTCCATTAGAGGAAGGTGAATCTTTGTGTCCCAATGCCTGCACATCTTGTCTCCCAATTATAAGCAAAAGAGTATTAACAATAGTATTTATATATATTTGAAACATTTAATGTTAAGACCTCAAATTTCAGATCCATTTCCTTCCTCCCTTGTCACCCATTCCCTCTGGCGAGATAAGTAATTCAGT
Source organism: Gymnobelideus leadbeateri (assembly GCA_011680675.1). Lineage (NCBI taxonomy): Eukaryota > Metazoa > Chordata > Mammalia > Diprotodontia > Petauridae > Gymnobelideus > Gymnobelideus leadbeateri. The sequence goes on from WOXC01001368.1 coordinate 26,786, forward strand.
ATATGTGTACATGTCTAGCTATGGAAAACATTATCATAGTAGATATATTGTACAGGGCTGCTTATAATTCCCTCCCACTGGTCCCCCCCCCCCACCTGGTCCATTCCCTACTTCATCCTGTCCCTCTTCTATAGTGGGTACTTCCAATCTCCCCTCCCCCCAAGGATGCCCTCCCATCCATCATCCCTCCTCTCATCCCCTTTCCCCCTATCCTGCTGCAGGTTGAGATACACCATTTAGTATGTATGTCATTCTCTCCTTGAACCAAATTCAATGTGAATGTGGTTTTGCCGTTTTAGCCTTCCTATTCTCCTTCTCCCTTGCAACCACTTCCCCTTGCTTCTTCTACATGAGATAGTTTACCCTACCCTGTCTCTCCCCATCTCCTCTTGCCACTTTCCTCTCTCACCTCATAATTTCATCCCTTGAGTATTCTCCCTTCCCAACAGATTCAAACTATGCCCTCTGTCCATATATAACTGTAACCATATACACACACATTCACATATGTATTCATATGACCACACACCCTTCTTCCATTATTTTCATAGTGAGAAAGATATCATCACTCACAGTTATTGTTTTTCCATATGGGAATGTAAATAGTTCAACTTTGATAAGTTCCTTTTGATTTGATTTCTTTTTCCTGATTACCTTCTCAGGCATCTCTTGCTTCTTGTGTCTGGATGTCAAATTTTCTACTCAATTCTGGTTTTTTCCTCAAGAATGCTTGAAAGTCCTCTATTCCACTGAATGACCATATTTTCCCCTGAAACAAAATACTCAGTTTTGCTGGGTAGGTGACCCTTGGGTTCATTCTCAGTTCTTTTGCCCTCTGGAATATCATATTCCATTTCCTTTGATCCCTCAGTGTAGAAGCTGCCAGGTCCTGGGCTATTCTGATTGTGTTTCCACAATATTGAAATTGTTTCTTCCTGGCTGCTTGTAGTATTTTCTCCTTGATCTGGGGATTCTGGAACCTGGCTATAATATTTCTGGGAGTTTTCTTTTTGGGATCTTTTTCAGGAGGTGATTTGTGGATTCTTTCAACCTCTATTTTGCCCTCTGGATCTAAAACATCAGGGCAGTTTTCCTTGAGAATTTCTTGAAGGGTGATTTCTAGGTTCTTTCTTTGATCATGGCTTTCAGGTAGTCCAATAATTTTTAAATTGTCTCTCCTGGATCTATTTTCCAGGTCAGTGGTTTTTCCCATGAGATATTTCACATTGCCTTCTAATCTTTCGTTTGTTTGGATCTGCTTAACAGCATCTTGATTTCTCATAAAGTCATTAGCTTCCATTTGCTCCAGTCTAACTCTGAAGGAATGAATCTCCTCAGTGAACTTTTGAGATTCTTTTTCCATCTGGCAAATTCGACTTTTTAAGGCATTCTTCTCCTCATTGCCCTTTAGGGCCTCCTTTGCCATTTGAGTTAGTCTATTTTTTAAGGTGTTGTTTTCCTCAGTCAGGCTGTTGACCCTCATTTCATACTTTTCCTGCATCCTTCTCATTTCTCTTTCCAATTTTTCCTCCACTTCTCTTATTTGATTTTTAACGTCCTTCTTAAGGTCCTCCATGGCCTGCAACCCGCTCATGTTTTCCCCTGGGGCTTTTGGAGCAGGACTTCTGACCTCACAGTCCTTTTCCCGCTCTATGCCCCCAAAATAGGAGTCTAGGGTTGCATTTTTCTGTTTCCTTTGCCTTGGCATGTTGCCACTTGATTACTTGACTTTTGGGCTTGTTGCCACACTATGGCTTTAAGGCCAGACAGAGGAATTTTCGTCCCGAACGTGTGGGGGGCAACTTCCATTTCTGGCAAGCTGTAAACCCACCCATGACTTCCACCCCAGATCACAATCCAGATCCAGGGAGGTTATAGCAAGAGCGATTACCCCCCAAGACTGATCGCTGCATCTCCCTACAGTTAGCATGCAGGCCAGGAGCTGGAGCTGCCTCTGAAAACTACAAAATGGTGTGTCTCCTCAGCGGCTTCTAGCCCCCAGGGAAGGAAGCCGACCCATTCCCCAAATACTGGTCCCAAAGTCCATAGGACACTAACCTCTTACTTTGTCCTAGGCATGTCTATGTTGATACTTCTTGAATCTCCACAGCTGCTGGTGTTCTGGGGTTCCTCCAGCCGGCTGCTGGCCCTGCCACCCTGGGGCTAAAACCTCAGCTCAGGAGAACCTTGGCTAGGCTCGCCGCGCACTGCGAGTTGCGCGCTGCTGGCTCCCAGAGTGCTGCGCTGGTCCTTCCTGCAGGGCTGCTGGGCTGTCCTCAGTGGGAGGTTAGCTTCTCTGTGTTGTTCTGTGGGTGCTGGGGCTCCAGAAGTTGTTCAGAGTCCCCTTTTACATAGTTTGGGGGGAATCTGAGGGCAGAGTGGCTTGGATGAGCTGTTTCTACTCTGCCATCTTGGCTCCACCCCCAATCCTCCCCACTTAGTAACTTTGATACTCCAAGTGCTATAGGTCAGATTTCTGGGCATCTCTCTGCCTGAGAAACTTCCCTGTACTTTCCAGTGACTTATAAAATATCTCCATATGTCCTGAAGCTAGCTTTTAGTGATACAATTGGTATTTGTTCTTCAAATTGGATGAAGAAAGTCGAAGTCTTCAAGTTACATCCGCCTTAGCTTCACTGTTCTAAAATTAAACAGAATAGTAAAGCATGGTCATCTCCTGGTTCCTCTTTTTCTCCACAATTCATTCTCATGTCCAATCAAGGGAAGATTGGGAGAGAGTCAAGAACTAAACTCGTCATGCTTTGGTGAGACAAGTTTAAGCTGAACAGGACTTAGTGACTTCTGGTCCTTTCCAAATTGACAAGAAAATTGGTTGCCTAGAAACAACACAGATTTCTTCTCTGTGTCGTTCCGTGGGTGCTGGGGCTCCAGAAGTTGTTCAGAGTCCCCTTTTACATAGTTTGGGGGGAATCTGGGGGCATAGTGGCTTGCATGAGCTGTTTCTACTCCGCCATCTTGGCTCCGCTCCCCAACACAGATTTCTTTTGACTCACAAAGACATGCCCATGCATTAAAATTTTAACAGATAACCATCTATAGTTTTGTCTCACCTGCCCTGATACATTGTATTGAGATGTTGCTGCAATTCTAGGCACACAAGCAATCTTTATTTCCACTCACACTAACAAGAGAAACAACCACAGCCAAGACCCACCTTGGAAAAATAATTAAAGGTCAGGATTAAAATTACTTTTGCTATTTCCATGCTTGTAGGATAGGTTCTCAATATCTTAGTTTCCATATCAGTAAAAGAATCTATTTTCTAGTTCAAATTATGATCTATTTTAAGCCTGAAGAGCAGCTTGTGTCATGCCTTTAGGTTATTTCTTTTTCTTCCTGAGATATCCTTTTTGAAGAAATTTTCCTTTTAAAGTGACCAAGATCATCTCTGTGTAAGTCATTTATTTTCATCAAGATAATTACATGAGCACAATGAAACTTTCCTGTAATTAGTTCAGATAATACAAATACATCCACACATCTGGAATACCTCAGTGCTTTCCAAGCACAAGGCATTCCTGTCCTACCCTTGACCACTTCATTCCAGGTAACACCCAATAACGTAATTGATAAATTTCATTTCAGATAGTTTAAAATAATTCACCAAAATAATCATCCAAGCCAAGCTGAGCCCAGGCCCACCTGAGCCGTGGTTTAAGCCCCAGGGCAGCAGGGCCAGCAGCCGGCTGGAGAGACCCCAGAACACCAGCAGCTGTGGTGACTCCAGAATTATCAACATAGACATGCCTAGGAAAAAGTGAGAGTTTAGTGCCCTATGGACTTTGGGACCAGTATTTGGGGAATGTGTCGGCTTCTTCCCCTGGGGGCTAGAAGCTGCTGAGGAGACACACCATTTTGTAGTTTTCAGAGGCAGGGAAGATAGGCAACAGAGATGAGGAAGAAGGGCATTCCAGGTATGGCAGTCAGTGAACAGGCTGAACATCAGGTATCTTGTGTGATTAACTACAGACAAGTGTCACTGGATTTTGGAAGACATGGAGGAGAGGAGAGTATAAGGAAACTGGAAAGCTAAGGAGGGGCCATTTTATAAAAGACGTTAAAAATCAAAAGATTTTATATTTGAACATGGAGATACTAGGGAACCACTAGAGTTTATTGAATTGGGGCAAGAGGGTGACATAGTCAGACCTGTACTTTAGGAAGATTGCTTTGATAGCTGAATGGAAGATGGAATGGAGTGGGGGAGAGGATTGAGGCAGGGAAGTCAAACAGAAGGCTAATATTAGGTGATAAGGGCATTTACCACAGTGATGGCAGTGGCAAAGGAGACAGGGGAGTGTAGTGAGAAATGGTGCAAAAGTCAATTGATGTGGAACAGGAGAGTGGAGAGTTAAGGATGATACCTTGGTTGTGAGCCTGGGAGACTGAAAAGATGATGATGTGCTCAACAGTAAAAAGGAAGTTTATAGAGAATGGAGTATTTTGGAGAAATGATGAATTCAGTGTTGGACTTACTGAATGTCTATAGGACATCAAATTCAAGTTATCTGGTAGGCAGTTGTAGATGTGATTCTGGAGGCAGGAAGAGAGTTTAGGGAAAACTAATTTATAAATTTCTTCTATAATCTGCCCATTTAGTGGCAGAATCACTTCTTAAAAGTTCTGATGATGAGTTTTGTTTATACAATTTATCTGTGATCAATCCCTAATTTTTCCCTAGTTAGCAGGTCTTTATCATAGTCATACCTTGCTTTCAGGGACAGATGGAAAATTGGCTCCATTGTTTTCAAACAACAAAGAGCAATTATACTGAGAAAACCGATGGAGCAATGGAATTGATCCTGTATTAGATCTCAGAAACAACACTTTTCTGCTATTAAAAGTGTCTTCAGGTAGAAACAGCTCATCCAAGCCACTCTGCCCCCAGATTCCCCCCAAACTATGTAAAAGAGGACTCTGAACAACTTCTGGAGCCCCAGCACCCACAGAACAACACAGAGAAGCTAACCTCCCGCTGAGGACAGCCCAGCAGCCCTGCAGGAAGGACCAGCACAGCACTCTGGGAGCCGGCAGCCTGCGGAGTGCAGGAAGCCGAGCCGAGCCGAGCCCAGGTCCCCGTGAGCTGAGGTTTTAGCCCCAGGGCAGCAGGGCCAGCAGCCGGCTGGAGAGACCCCAGAACAGCAGCAGCTGTGGTGACTCCAGAATTATCAACATAGACATGCCTAGGACAAAGTGAGAGGTTAGTGTCCTATGGACTTTGGGACCAGTATTTGGGGAATGGGTCGGCTTCCTCCCCTGGGGGCTAGAAGCCGCTGAGGAGACACACCATTTTGTAGTCTTCAGAGGCAGCTCCAGCTCCTGGCCTATGAACTGTAGGGAGATGCAGCGATCAGTCTTGGGGGGCAATTGCTCTTGCTTTAACCTCCCTGGATCTGGATTGTGATCTGGGGTGGAAGTCGTGGGTGGGTTTACAGCTTGCCAGAAACGGAAGTTGCCCTCCCCCACGTTCGGGACAAAAATTCCCCTATCTGCCCGCAAAGACATACTGTGGCAACAAGCCCAAAAGTCAAGTAATTAAGTGGCAACATGCCAAGGCAAGGGAAACAGAAAAATGCAACCCTAGATTCCTATTTTGGGGGCATAGAGCGGGAAAAAGACTGTGAAGTCAGAAGTCCTGCTCCAAAAGCCCCAGGGCAAAACATGAGTAGGTTGCAGTCCATAGAGGACCTTAAGAAGGACTTTAAAAATCAAATAAGACAAATTATCTATGATCATCATGATTGGCAAAGCCCTCAAAGAATAGGCTATTCTAAGCCTTGTCCCCATGTAGAAGCACTATTATCAATTATTTGGGTCCCTCTGCTATATAATAGTTGGTAGATGACCCTAAAAATTTCCCCAGGCTCTCTACTGTGACTGTAATACTCTGTATCTTCATCTCTACCTCTTGGAATCCCTAAATTTTTAGAGTGTCATTTCCTACATGAAGTGTATCCTGATTCCTGGATACAAAATAATGAAAAATAGCATTTCCCTTATGTGTATTTTACATTTCCTTATTTGCATATCTACTCTTCTCTTGTAATCAAATGTAATCTTTATGATAGCAGGGACTATCTTTGTTTTTGTCTTTGGGCTTAGCTCATAGTAGTTCCTTTATAGAGGCTTTTTAACTTTAAGTTGTCTCAGTTTTGCAGATAAGAATAAGGAAGTCTAAATGACCTCAAGCATGTTCTTTGATGCAATCCTTAGATTAGAAACAAGTTTTGCTGATTTGCTTTTCATCTCTAGACCCAGGACTAGCAACCATACCAGACATCATTGAGAATAGCACATGAACTCATCCTGCTTGGTTAGCAGGCTGCCTCCAATATCGGAAGGGGCCCGGATTGTTTTCTTCCATCCATGTAAATGAGTCCAGTGCCTGGTTAGAAGGAATGTAGAGGAATGATGTTGTCTAGCCCTAAATTTGTATTCAGTCTACATTATTTAAGCATTGGGAGGATTCCTGAAAGAACATCCATAATTCAGCTGAACTTTTCAAAGGGGGTTAAAATGGGGAGCAAGAAGGAAAGTGGACCAATCCAACAATTTCAGCATTGGTTGGTTCCCTCCATTGTAAAGGGCAGAAAATTATTTATTTCCAAGATCCTCCCCCCCCCCTTTTTTTAAACCGGAGAAAATAAATAGTATATCAGGGTGTGTCTATGTCCCTGAAGACCTAAAGAAAGCCTGGAACAAAATGAATACCACAATCCTTTCCAGGTGGCATTGCTACTCAGCACTGTCTGGAATGTCTGCACAGTGGAGTGACAAATGGATATTGTATTAGGTTGATCTTTAAGCTTTAATGGTCAATTATGCTCTGCAGTGCTTGAAATTGGCTAACAAATGAATTACCAAATAACTTCTGAAGCCAGAGGAGACAGAAGGGAGAAAGTTGCTTGGGAATGTTCAGGATGAAAGGAAAAGTTTAGGGAAGGGAGAGTAGAATTCCCTTCCTAACAGTGACATTTCTATTCCCTGGCAGACCCTTTGCTCTTTATGGAGTTACTGAATCTTAGCTCTAGAGATGGAAGGATCATAGATTTAGGTAAGGAAAGGACCTCAAAGATTATCTAAGATTAAGCCAAGATGGCTGAGTAGAAACAGCACGTCCAAGGTGCTCTGCCCCACACCACTTCCAAACAATGTAAAAGGGGAATCTGAACAACTTCTGGAGCCCCAGCACCCACAGAACGACACAGAGAAGCTAACCTCCAGCTGAGGACAGCCCAGCAGCCCTGCAGGGAGTAGCCAGTGCAGCGCTCTGAGAACGAGCAGCACAGCACTCTGGGAGCTGAGCCCAGGCCCACCTGAGCCGCGGTTTAAGCCCCAGGGCGGCTGGGGCAGCAGCCGGCTGGAAGGACCCCAGAACATCAGCAGCTGTGGCAATTCCAGAATTATCAGCACAGATATGCCTAGGACAAAGTGAGAGGTTGGTGCCCTATGGACTTTGGGACCAGTATTTGGGGAAAGCATTGGCTTCCTCCCCTGGGGGCGAAAAGCTGCTGAGGAAACAGCACTGAGGCCATTTTGCAGTATCAGTAGCATCTCCAGCTCCTGGTCTGAGAAGCGTAGAGAGATCCAGCAATCAGTTTGGGGGTTAATCGCTCTTGCATCTGGATTGTGGCCTGGGGGGGGGGGGGAGACCTCGTGTGGGTATCCAATTTGCCAGAGCAGGTGGAGGCTGTAGAGGCCACCCAACCTCCGGAAGTTGTGCAGACCCCACGTTTGGAACGGAAGCTCTCCTGACTGCTGACAGAGTACTACTGTGGCAATAAGCCCCCAAATCAAGTAATTAAGTGGCAATAAGCCTAGGCAAAGGAAACAAAATAAAAAGAAAAATGCAACTTTAGATTCCTATTTTGGGGGCAAAGAGGATCAAAGCATGGAACAGGAGGAGGACTGTGAGATCAGAACTCCTGCACCAAAAGCCCCAAATGAAAATACAAGCTGGCTACAGGCCACAGAGGACATTAAGAAGCAGATAAGAGAAGTGGGGGAAAAATTGGGAAGAGAAATGAAAAAGATGCAAGAAAAGTATGAAATGACAGTCAACAGCTTGACTGAGGAAAATAACACCTTAAAAATAGACTAACTCAAATGGCAAAAGAGGCTCAGAAAGGCAATGAGGAGAAGAATGCCTTAAAAAGCCGACTTTGCCAGATGGAAAAAGAATCTCAAAAGCTCACTGAGGAGATTCATTCCTTCAGTATTAGACTGGAGCAAATGGAAGCTAGTGACTTTATGAGAAATCAAGATGCTGTTAAACAGATCCAAACAAAAGAAAGGATAGAAGGCAATGTGAAATATCTCATGGGAAAAACCACTGACCTGGAAAATAGATCCAGGAGAGACAATTTAAAAATTATTGGACAACTTGAAAGCCATGATCAAAGAAAGAACCTAGAAATCATCCTTCAAGAAATTCTCAAGGAAAATTGCCCTGATGCTTTAGATCCAGAAGGAGAAATAGAGGTTGAAAGAATCCACCGATCACCTCCTGAAAAGGATCCCAAAAAGAAAGCTCCTAGGAACATTATAGCCAGGTTCCAGAAATCCCAGATCAAGGAGAAAATACTACAAGCAGCTAGGAAGAAACAATTTCAATATTGTGGAAACACAATCAGAATAGCGCTATGCTGTCGGTTCCCAGTGTGCTTCACTGGCCTTTCAAAGAATGATAGGATCTCAGAAATGGGAGGGACCCCAGAGACAATCAAATCTAACCACTTCCTCTAGAAGAATCACTTCCACATCCTCCCTGACCAGTGGTCATACCAGCCTTTATATGAAGACCTCAAGTGAGGGGGAAATTCAGCAGTTCTACAAGTAGCCCATCGCACTTTAGGATGGCTCCCATTAGGAAGGTTTTTTTCCCTTCTATCTGTTCAAAATCTCTTTCTGTATATCTTTATTCTTCCCCTTGGTCATGCTAGATTATGTCCAATCTTCCTCACTGCCCACCTACCTCCTTGTCACTGAACAATCGCTATTTCCCCCCTTACCACCTTGTAGTCTCTTTCTCTGTTTCTATATCTGTCTCTCTCTTTCTCTTTTTTTCATCTCCGTCTCTCTGTCTCCCTGTCTCTACATGTCTGTCTCTTTGCCACTTTGCCTCTTTCTCCATCAGTCTGTTTCTGTGCATCTCTTTCTGTCATTGACTATCCATGACTCTGTGTCTCTCTGTCTCTGACTGCCAATATCTGTGCCTCTTTCTATCTCTGTTTCTCTGTTTCTGTCTTTGTCTCTGTCTCTCCCCCTCAAGCTCTTTGTAGCAATTTGTCCATGTCTCTTTGCTTCCCTTTGTCTCTGTATTTCTTTCCCCCATCTCTCTGTCTGCCTCCATCTACCCCATCCTCTACTCCTTGCTAGAGGGCTATGTTTGTCTAAGAAGAGGCATATAATTCACTTGCTATTTTTCTCCAGTAGAAAGCTCATCAATCTCTCTTTCCACCATTACTATTTATGTTTAGTAATCTTAAAGATGAAAGCTTCTTTCACAACTCAAGTTATACAGACTCAGGAAGCTTAGTAAGCTAAACCTTAACCCATCATGAAAAAGTAAACATGAAGGCCATAAATAACGTTTGGCTATTTGCTCAGCTCCTTCACAAGCTAATGATTCCCAGTTGGATGAAGCACTGGCCCATGGTCCTCTGCTGTCTCTTACTTTGCATCATTGCCTTTCTTGGTAACGTTCTAGGATGAATATGTAGAGCAGAGTAGCCAACACTGTGGGTGTGAGGTGGCTGTCATTATCTCAAGGAAGTCAGTTTCTTCTCTGACCTACTCTGGAGTTCAATGTACCTAGCTGTGTCTAATGGCAAGCAAAGTAGCACTTAGCTCCTTATTTCAGCTATTTAAATGTCTTTGAGCCTTGCCTGTGATTATATCAAGTCTTTGGTTGAAATAGTATACTTTTTGTTGTCCTTAACAGGCCTAAGGGAGTTTGGAGACCTTCCCTGCCCTTAATTGGCCTAATGTCATCACATGGATCCCAGTGGAGGGAACTTGCTAAAAGAGTGAAAGGGTGGAAAAGTAAGAAGCAGAGCATGTAAAAGCTTGAGTACAAGCTTCTACCAAGAAGAACTGAGAGGGAGAACACTCGTTGTGTCAGCACTCTGTGTTCTGTCTGTGTTGATGCTATTTTGTCAGACAGAAACACTCTTTCTGTTGATTTGTGTTGATTTCACTGACAGAAAGTGAATTGAAATAGTGCTTACAATGTCTGTGAATATTATTGTAAGTCTGCTAAATTTAGTTTGTGTAATTATTGTGGTGGTTCTGTTAAGGTTTGTCTTCCCAGAAACAGAAACTGCAAAGGACTTGGTGTGAACTAGTCACCATGAGCTTCATATAGAATAGGAGGGGAGAGCTGCCTACCTGTGAATCCAGGCAAGAGTTCCATGAATCCAGGTAAGAGCTAGAAGTGTGAAAGAGGAGCCATGGAGTTTGGAAGTCATCCTGGAGTCAAGATGAAAGGACCTTTACTTGGGTTCTTAGTGCTGACTGACGGATGAGATTATGACTTACTGTGTCCTAGGGGTGGAAGTACTTTCCACTACCCCTTAAGAAGGATTATGTCTTAAGGAAGATTGGAAGCCAGCCTCCAATCAAGATGAAAGAAGACTTTAGATGGGTACTTTATATTGATTGAGGAGATGGTGACTTACTGGATAACATTTTTTTTTAACAACTATATGGCCACTTAGTAAAAAGTTATGTTATATTGTTGTGAATGTTTTTCTTTAGTTTATTGTTGAATAAATAGAGACTTTACTATACTAGGCAATCAGAATCTTAACGTTATTTGCAGCAGTAGTCCTCAGGAGAGTTGCTCGTGTGTGGTTTTACAATATGCTACAATAAATAGCTGAAAAGGGTAGAAATCCATTAATGAGCTAATTTGTCTACAGGGCGAGAATCAGATTTTTTTTCAGTACTTTCATGGAATTAACAAAGACTTGTTTCAGTCATTCTTCCAATAAATCATTTTGGGGTGCTTATACTACTTAAGGCACTGGGCTAGTGCCTTAAGTAGTATAAGACCATTTGTCTTATACTACTAGAGAAGACCATTTGTTTTAGGATTTCTTTTTTTTTTAAACAAATGCTTTATTAACTTCTGTTTTACATCATTCATTTCCGCCAGATTTTGAGTTACAATCATTTCCCCCCATTATTCCCCTACCCAACCTCCCAGAACAGTAATCCCACAAGATATCGCTTCCTCCAATCTGCTCTCTCCCATACCTTCTCCCATACCCCCATCGACTTTTCCATTAGAGGAAGGTGAGTCTTTGTATCCCAATGCCTGCACATCTTATCTCCCTATTACAAGCAAAAGAGTATTAATAATAGTATTTATATATATTTGAAACATTTAATGTTACGACCTCGAATTTCAGATCCATTTCCTTCCTCCCTTGTCACCCATTCCCTCTTGGGAGATAAGTAATTCAGTATATGTTGTACATGTCTAGCTATGCAAAACATTATCATAGTAGATATATTGTACAAGGCTGCTTATAATTCCCTCCCACTCATCCCACCTCCCACCTGGTCCATTCCCTACATGATCCTGTCCCTCTTTTATAGTGGGTACTTCCAACATCCCCTCACCCCAAGGATGCCCTCCCATCCATCATCCCTCCTCCCATCCCCCTTCCCCCTATCCTGCTGCAGGTTGAGATATCCCATTTAGTATGTATGTCATTTTCTCCCTGAACCAAATTCAATGTGAATGTGGTTTTGCCTTTTTAGCCTTCCTTATTCTCCCCCTCTTTTGCAACCACTTCCCCTTGCTTCTTCTGCATGGGATAGTTTACACTACCCTGTCTCTCCCCATCTCCTCTTGCCACTTTCCTCTCTCACCTCATAATTTCATCCCTTGAGTATTATCCCTTCCCAACAAATTCAACCTATGCCCTCTATCCATATATAACTGTAACCATATACACACACATTCACATATGTATTCATATGACCACACCCCCTTCTTCCATTATTTTCATAGTGAGAAAGATATCATCAGTCCCAGTTATTGCTTTTCCATATAGGAATGTAAATAGTTCAACTTTGATAAGTTCCTTTTGATTTCTTTTCCCTGATTACCTTCTCAGGCATCTCTTCCTTCTTGTGTCTGGGTGTCAAATTTTCTATTCAATTCTAGTTTTTTCCTCAAGAATGCTTGAAAGTCCTCTATTCCACTGAATGACCATATTTTCCCCTGAAACAAAATACTCAGTTTTGCTGGGTAGGTGACCCTTGGGTTCATTCCCAGTTCTTTTGCCCTCTGGAATATCATATTCCATGCCCTTCGATCCCTCAGTGTAGAAGCTGCCAGGTCCTGGGCTATTCTGATTGTGTTTCCACAATATTGAAATTGTTTCTTCCTGGCTGCTTGTAGTATTTTCTCCTTGATCTGGGGATTCTGGAACCTGGCTATAATATTCCTGGGAGGTTTCTTTTTGGGATCTTTTTCAGGAGGTGATCGGTGGATTCTTTCAACCTCTATTTTGCCCTCTGGATCTAAAACATCAGGGCAGTTTTCCTTGAGAATTTCTTGAAGGGTGATTTCTAGGTTCTTTCTTTGATCATGGCTTTCAGGTAGTCCAATAATTTTTAAATTGTCTCTCCTGGATCTATTTTCCAGGTCAGTGGTTTTTCCCATGAGATATTTCACATTGCCTTCTAATCTTTCATTTGTTTGGATCTGCTTAACAGCATCTTGATTTCTCATAAAGTCATTAGCTTCCATTTGCTCCAGTCTAACTCTGAAGGAATGAATCTCCTCAGTGAACTTTTGAGATTCTTTTTCCATCTGGCAAATTCGACTTTTTAAGGCATTCTTCTCCTCATTGCCCTTTTGGGCCTCCTTTGCCATTTGAGTTAGTCTATTTTTTAAGGTGTTGTTTTCCTCAGTCAGGCTGTTGACCCTCATTTCATACTTTTCCTGCATCCTTCTCATTTCTCTTTCCAATTTTTCCTCCACTTCTCTTATTTGATTTTTAAAGTCCTTCTTAAGGTCCTCTATGGCCTGCAACCCCTCATGGTTTCCCCTGGGGCTTTTGGAGCAGGACTTCTGACCTCACAGTCCTTTTCCTGCTCTATGCCCCCAATATAGGAGTCTAGGGTTGCATTTTTCTGTTTCCTTTGCCTTGGCATGTTGCCACTTAATTACTTGACTTTTGGGCTTGTTGCCACACTATGGCTTTAAGGCCAGATAGAGGAATTTTCGTCCCGAACGTGTGGGGGGCAACTTCCGTTTCTGGCAAGCTGTAAACCCACCCACGACTTCCACCCTAGATCACAATCCAGATCCAGGGAGGTTAAAGCAAGAGCGATTACCCCCCAAGACTGATCGCTGGATCTCCCTACAAATTTGCAGGCTGGGAGCGGGAGCTGCCTCTGAAAACTACAAAATGGCATTTGTCCTCAGCGGCTTCTAGCCCCCAGGGGAGGGAGCCGACGCATTCCCTAATACCAGTCCCAAAGTCCATAGGACACTAACCTCTTACTTTGTCCCAGGCAAGTCTATGTTGATAATTCTGGAGTCGCCATAGCTCCTGGTGTTCTGGGGTTCCTCCAGCTTGCTGCTGGCCCTGCCGCCCTGGGGTTAAAACCTCAGCTCATGCGGACCTGGGCTCAGCCCTGCTCGGCTCCTGCGCTCTGTGCTCTGCACGCTGCCAGGTCCCAGACCACTGCTCTGGTCCTTCCTGCAGGGCTGCTGGGCTGTCCTCAGTGGGAGCTTAGCTTCTCTGTGTCGTTCTGTGGGTGCTGGGGCTCCAGAAGTTGTTCAGAGTCCCCTTTTACATCGTTTGGGGGGAATCTGGGGGCAGAGTGGCTTGGATGAGCTGTTTCTACTCCGCCATCTTGGCTCCGCCCCCCCTGTTTTAGGATTTCTTAGACAGAATACAAGTGTTTTGTTTTTCTAATTTTGAAAACTCCCAGAATTTTGAGAATTGGAATTACTTCAGAAGATGTCTTGTTCAATCTGTATCCTAAAGGAATACCCACTATTAAGCACCTAATATGTGCAAAGTCTTTTGTTAGGTGCTTGGCATACCAAGATCTTTTTTGAGGACAGTTTTTGCATATAAGGAGTTTAGATTCTGCTGGAGAAAGAGGTTTGGAGTTGTGATGATGCTGGTGGCATAACACTAAGATATAATACAATATGGTGGGGGATGAGGGATGTGAGTGGGAGGTAAAGGAGAAAACGTAAAATTTTCTTAAAAAAGAAAAACCAATAAATATAATTGGGCAGCAAAGAGAATGCCACCATAAGTAGTAATCCTGGAAGGTTCCATGGAGAAGGTGGCACCATTAGGTGAGCTTCAAAGAAGATAATCATGAAAGATATAGAAGAAGAAAGAGTGAGTTCTAGGCACGGGGCATGGTCTGGATAGATGCTTGGAGGCTAGAGATTTAAGACTGAATTAAAAAATAGCTAATACTATTTGAAGTTGAATGAGGAATACTTTCATTGATTTTGTTCAGTTGTTTTCAGTTCTATTAAGCTCTTGATTTAATTTGAATTGTTTTTGACAAAGGTACCAGAGTGCTTTGCACTTTCCTTCTCCATATCATTTTATAGATGAGGAAACTGAGGCAAGTACAATTAAATGATTTTTCCAGGATCACATAGTTGTGAAGTGTGTTAGGTCATATTTGAATTCATGAAGATGAATCTTCCTGACTTCAGGTCTAGCACTCTAGTCCGTGAGCGCCCAGCTGCTCTAAATCTCGTTATGTAGAACTATAAAAATCTGAGGAATATCTTCCACAAATCACTTACTACATGAAATACAAAGTAAAACCACAAAATTGCAGAGGCAAGATTGAGCTCTGGTGGGCCAGATGCTTTCTTGGGGCTTCCTCATCTGTTCTGTTATCACAACCTCCACAAAGCCTCTGTGACAGCCAGTGGGGTAGTAGAAAGATGACAGTGTTCAGACACTGGAGAGATGTAACATCAAATCTTGCCTTTACCCTTAATGGCAGTAACTCTGGGCAGGTGACTTAATTACACCTTATCAGAGATTTTGAAATAAAGGAGATTTGGGGGGCCCGATGAAGCCAGCAGTCATGGGACCAGTTGAAGTTAAACCTTCTGTGTCTTGACATTTCTATTTTGAACAAGAAAGAAAAACTTTCAGAACCCAGAATGATAACGATTCTTAAGAGTGAGAATTGCCTACTGTATGTTCAAACTGCATTTCTGGCTGCAAGTTGGCCATTGGAACCATACCTTTTGGGATTCAGATCTTCCTTAGACTAGATGCCCCTTTTCTTCCCTCCCCAGTTCTTGCCCCCCCCCCCCCACCATACTAACTCATATCCAT
>WOXC01001369.1:0-113763 GCA_011680675.1 Gymnobelideus leadbeateri
GGGCATAGGTTGAATTTGTTGGGAAGGGATGACACCTAAGGGGTGAAATTATGAGGTGGGAGAGGAAAGTGGCAAGAGGAGACAGGGAGAGACAGGGTAGGGTAAACTATCTCATGTAGAAGAAGCAAGGGGAAGTGGCTGCAGAGGAGGGGAAGAATAGGAAGGCAAAAAGGCAAAACCACATTCACATTGAATTTGGTTCAGGGAGAGAATGACATACATACTAAATGGGATATCTCAACCTACAGCAGAATAGGGGGAAGGGGGAATAAGAGGAGGGATGATGGATGAGAGGGCATCCTTGGGGGGAGGGGAGGTTGGAAGTACCCACTATAGAACAGGGACAGGATCAAGTAGGGAATGGACCAGGTGGGGGGTGGGATGGGTGGGAGGGAATTATAAGCAGCCTTGTACAATATATCTACTATGGTAATGTTCTGCATAGCTATACATGTATAACACATACTGAATTACTTATCTTCCCAGAGGGAATGGGTGACAAGGGAGGAAGGGAATGGACCTGAAATTCGAGGTCTTAAAATTAAATGTTTCAAATATATATAAATACTATTATTAATACTCTTTTGCATGTAATTGGGAGATAAGATGTACAGGCATCGGGGCACAGAGATTCACCTTGCTCTAATGGAAAAGTCGAAGGGGGTAAGGGAGAAGATATGGGAGAGAGCAGGATGGAGGAAGCGATATCTTGTGGGACTGCTATTCTGGGTGGGTGGGTAGGGGAAAAACGGGGGGAAAAATTGTAACTCAAAATCTGGCAGAAATGAATGATGTAAAACAGTAGTTAATAAAGCATTTGTTTAAATAAAAAAATGTTTTTTAAAAATGTTTAAAAAAATTTGTTTAAATAAAAAAAATAAATAAAAAGTCAGTGATCATACCCCCAACTGGTATGAGCTCAGGCACCTCTTTACAGATTTATGCCTTCCTAAATGTAAACACCCATTGTTCCTACAGAATCTGTGGAAACCAAACTGCCAGCATTTCTCACATCAGGATACTTGAAAACTGTGTAACTAACATGAAAGAGAGAAGATCTTGGAATACAACATTCCAAAAGACAAAAGATAACTTCTTACCATCATGAATTTAACTCTACAAGACTGAATATAATCCTATAGGAGAAAATTTGATTCTTACTAAGACAAAGACCTTTTAAGCATTTCTGATTAAAATAAAACAAAACAGAGCTTGAAGCACAAACACAGAAGGAAACAGAAACCTAGAACAGTAAATAAATTTGAGTAATTGGAAAGGGTTTAAGTGCTAATAGAGGAGGAGAGAAGACAATAGTCCCTTCAAAAATCCAATATCTTTCAAAGTCATAGAGGAAGCTAAGAAGGACAAATACCTAGGTGGGATTTTGTTCTTTTTTATTTGTTTTAAAAGAGTAAGAAAGTTCATAAAGGGAATATAGTAGGGAAGAAATGAGGACCTTACTGTTTCTCACAAGTGGAGTGAGTGAAAAGAAAAATATACAAACATAGGGGAGGAGCATCCAATGAACCTTATTCATTTACCAGTGGTGTGCTGTTAAATATTTAACAATCAATTCTCTGGGGGAAAAAATGTACACAAGAGACACTTAAAAGTTTAAACATTTTCAGGGTGGAGCCAAGGTGGTGGCATAGAAGCAGGAAAATTCTGTATGCCCCCTCCATAACCACCTCAAATGCCTATAAAATGACTCTAAACAAACTTTAGGGCTATAAAACCCACAAAGTGACAGAGAAACAAACCTCCGGCTGAAGACAGCCTGGCAGGCCAACAGTAAGGGACCATCATAGCCTGCTGGGAGTTGAGCCCAGTCTGGGGTGAGTCCATGGTTTTAGCCTCAGAGCTGGCCAACCAGCCCCAGCTGGATTCACTTCAAGAGAGTGAATCACCAGCTATGGCAGTTTCCAGAATTATCAACCCATAAATGCCCAAGACAAAGAGATCTCTCAGTATGGACTTTGTGGCAACAGGGGATCCAAAAGTGTAGTCTGGCCTCTGCCCCCTGAAGGGAGAAGTGGCTGAGGCACAGCAGCCGCCGCCACATGGCTGCTTCAGAGTTCCTGGCCTGCAGATTGTAGGGGGACCAAGCAACCAGTCTGAGGGGTAACCACTCTTGCTTTAACCTGCTTGGATCCGGATTACTATCTACGTGGAGGTCCTGGGCTGCATGACCAGTGTGCCAGAGCCAGTGGAGGCTTCTGAGAGGGCACCCAACTAATAGCTCCAGCAGCTGAGAAAACTGCAGCAATTTGGGACAAAGCTCTCCTCTGTGGAGGCAGAGTTCTACTGTGGCAAAAAGCTCCAAAGTAAAATAATTGAGTGGCAACATGAGCAAGCAAAGGAAGCAAAGCAAGCATAGCAATCAGACTTTGGACTCCTTTTTTGGGGACAAAAAGGATCAAAGAATGGAACAGGAGGCAGACAATGAAGTCAGAACTCCTGTACCAAAAGCTTCTAAGAAAAATATGAACTGGTTACAGGTCATAGCAGAGTTTAAGAAGGATTTTGAAAACCAAATAAGAGAAGTGGAGGAAAAATTAGGAAGAGAAATGAGAATGATGCAAGAAAATCATGAAAAGAGAGTCAACAACCTGACTGAAGAAAATAACACCTTAAAAATAGATTAACTCAAATGGCAAAAGAGGCTCAAAAAGCCAATGAGAAGAAGAATGCCTTAAAAAGCCAAATTTTCCAAATGAAAAAAGAATCTCAAAAGCTCACTGAAAAGAATAATTCCTTCAGAATTAGACTGGAGCAAATAGAAGCTAGTGACTTTATGAGAAATCGAGATACTATTAAACAGATCCAAACAAATGAAAAAATAGAAGGCAATGTAAAATATCTCACTGGAAAAACCACTGACCTAGAAAATAGATCCAGGAGAGATAATTTAAAAATTATTGGACTACCTGAAAGCTATGATAAAAAAAAAAAAAACCTAGAAATCATCCTTCAGGAAATTCTCAAGGAAAATTGCCCTGATATTTTAGAACCAGAGGGCAAAATAGGGGTCAAAAGAATCCACCGATCACCTCCTGAAAAAGATCCCAAAAAGAAAACTCCCAGGAACATTATAGCCAGGTTCCAGAATTCCCAGATCAAGGAGAAAATACTACAAGCATGGGGCGGCTAGGTGGCGCAGTGAATAGAGCTCCGGCCCTGGAGTCAGAAGGACCTGAGTTCAGATCCGGCCTCAGACACTTAACCCACACAAACAAAAACCTAGCCGTGTGACCTTGGGCAAGTTACTTAACCCCAATTGCCCTAAAGGGGTGGCTAAGTGGCGCAGTGAGAAAGAGCACCGGCCTCGGAGTTGGGATGACCCAAGATCAAATCCGGCCTCAGAAAATGAGCACCCACACATAATGATGACTAGCCGTGTAACCTTGAGCAAGTTACTTAACCCCAATTGCTTTAAAAAAAAATACTACAAGCAGCCAGGAAGAAACAATTTGAATATTTTGGAAATACAATCAAGATAACACAGGATCCGGCAGCTTCTACACTGAGGGATTGAAGGGCTTGGAATATGATATTCAAGAGGTCAAAGAAATTGGGTTTAAAACCAAGGATTACTCAGCCAGCAAAGCTGAGTATCATGTTTTAGGAGAAAATATAGTCATTCAATAGAATAGAGGACTTACAAGAATTCTTTTTTTTTTTTTTCAAACAAATGCTTTAACTTCTGGTTTACATCATTCATTTCCACCAGATTTTGAGTTACAATTTTTCCCCCATTTTTCCTTACCCACCACCCCAGAGTAGCAGTACCACTAGATATCCCCTCATCCAATCTGTTCTCTCCCATATCTTTTCCCATACCCCCTTTGACTTTGCCATTAGGGCAAGGTGAATCTCTGAGCCCCAGTGCCTGGACATCTTATGAAACATTTAATTTTAAAACTTCGGTTTTCAGATCCATTCCCTTCCTCCCTTGTCACCCACTCCCTCTGAGAAGATAAGCAACTCAGTATGTGTTGTACATGTATAGCTATGCAAAACATTACCATAGTAGATATATTGTAAGAGACTGCTTATATTTCCCTCCCACCCATCTCACCTCCCACCTGGTCCATTCCCTACTTTGATCCTGTCCCTCTTTGATAGTGGGTACTTCCAACCTTCCCTCCCCCCAGAATACCCTCCCCTCCATCATCCCTCTTCTCATCCCTCTTTCCCTTACTCTCCTGCAGGGTGAGATATCCCATTTAGTATGTATGTGATTCTCTCCTTAAGCCAACTTCAGTGAGAATATGGTTTTGCCTTTTTGCCTTCCTGTTCTTCCCCTCCCCTGCAACTACTTCCCCTTGCCTCTTCTACATGAGATAGTTTACCCTACCCTGTCTCTCCCCATCTCCTCTTGCCACTTTCCTCTCTCACCTCTTAACTTCACCCCTTAAGAATCATCCCTTCCCATCAAATTCAACCTGTGCCCCCTATCCATGTATACCTGTAAACATATGCCCACGTACCCTTCTTCAATTATTTTCATAATGAGAAAGGTTTCATCAGACATAGTTATTGTTTTTCCATATAGGAATGTAAATAGTTCAACTTTGATAAGTTCATTTTGTGTTAGTGAACAAATCATAGAAACTATGGAAAATTTCATCAAAGAAAATGCCAATAATTAGAAAATATAACAAAACCTTTTAGAATTAAGTCAAAGTACCCCTTTGGGGAAAATCTATATATCTAAACAGCTGCATCAACAAAGAAGAGAAAAAACAGGTCAATGAATTAGGCATGCGATAAGGGGTTAAAACTACAAAAGAATCAAATCAAAGGAGAAGGATAGCAATGGTTGGTGTAGGGAGAGATAGGAAACCTAACTGATGAGAAGAAAATAGGAAAATTCACAATCAATTCAGAAGAAATAAAGGGAAGTATTAGAAACTATTTGCCTAATTATATATCAACAAAAATGATAGCTTAAATGAAATAAATGAATACCTTAAAATATAATATTTCAAGATAAACAAAACAAGAAATAAAGCATTTAACAGGCCAATCTCATAAAAAGAAATTGAACAATATATAAATGAACTTACAAAGAAATATCATTCACCCAACCCTCAGGACCAGATGGATTTATAATCTAATTCTATGAAATATCCAGAGAAGAAACATTTCCAACATTAGATAAATAACTTGCAAAAATAGAATGGGGATAGGAGGAGGGGAAATATAGTCACTTTTACAATATGTCTACTATGGTAATGTTTTGCATAGCTACACATGTACAATATATACTGAATTGCTTGCCTTCCCAGTGGGGGTGGGTGACAAGGGAGAAAAGGGAGTGAATCTGGAATTCAAAGTTTTAAAATCAAATGTTTAAAAATATATAAATACTATTATTAATTCTATTTTGCATATAATTGGGAAATGGGATATACAGTCATTGGGGCACCTTGCCCTACTGAAAGGGTTAAGGGGGGTGTGGGAGAAGATATGGGAGAGAGCAGATGGGGTGAGGAGATGTCCTGTGGGACTGCTATTCTGGGGTGGGGGTAGGGAAAAAATGGGGAAAAAACTGTAACTCAAAATCTGATGGAAATGGATGATGTAGATCAGAAGTTAATAAAGCACTTGAAAAAAATTTCTTTAAATAGAGTAAAAAGCAATCCTACCAAACCTGTCTTATGAAAAAAATATGGTTTTGATTCTTAATCCAGGTTAAGTAATGGGGGAGAGGGAAAAATATGTATGTATATGGAAATAAAATGCTAGCAAAGAGGCCATAGCAATACATCAAAAAGATTATACACTATGACTAGGTTTGATTTATACCAGGAAAGCAAGTTTGGATCAACATTGAAAAAACTATAAATATAATTGGGCAGCTAGGTGGTGAAGTGGATAGAGCACCAGGCCTGGAATCAGGAAGACTCATGCTCCTGAGTTCAAATTCAGCCTCATACACTTACTAGCTGTGTGACCCTGGGCAAGTCACTTAATCCTTGCCTCAGATAGCAAATCATGCCAGTATCTTTGCCAAGAAAAACTCAAAATGGGGTCATGAAGAGTGAGTGATGACTAAAACAACTGAACATACATAAATGCAATAGACTATATTAATAAGAAAAATAATAAAATTATTATAAATATATGATATAATTATAAATAAAAATAATTTCATTCTCTTCCTAGCTACTGGATCCTTCACTGCTGATTTCATATATGTCCAAGTCTTTTCTGTCCTTAAAAAAGAAACCGTCACTAGACCCTGCCATTCTCTCAAGATATACAATAATATCTCTCATCTCTTTCCTAACCAAACTCCTAGGGAAAGAAAACAAACCTATCTCCAGTTATTGCTTCATTTCTTCTCCTCTCACATATTCTTCAACCCTTTGTAATCTGGCTTCGAACCTTATCATTCAACTGAAACTACTCCAAAGTTAACAATGATTTCTTAATTGCCAGCTCATGTGGTCTTTCAAACTTCATTCATCCTTTGCAATGGCCATCTCCTTCCTGTGCTTGGAATGCATTTCTTGTTTAACTATTTACAATTTTTATTTAAGTATTAATATTTAACCATTTTACATTTATTTGTACTTATTCTCTTTATATTTGTACATATGATCAAATAATAAGTATTTAATAAATGATTGTTGACTGAATTATTATTATTAATAATAACAACAATAATAACTTGCATTTTATAGCACCTACTTCTCATTTGAGCCTAGCAACAGCTGTGGGAGGCAGGTGGTATTATTATACCTGTCTTCTTACACAATAATTACCTCCTTCCATCTATTGATCAACAAACAAATGTAGATAGAGAATAGTGAAAAGCAACATCGATTTCTGAGTCACCAAAGTGAGAGCATTCAATTTCACTGTTTGGTGGTTGAATGACTCAGATTTTATATTAACATTGGTTACATACACGGTGCATTCATGAGAGGGTGACCAAGATGAAATACACCTCACAATCACTCTGTCCCAATGTAGTGTTATCTTAATTATTCCTATTATTGGTATTGCCAAGGAGTTCAGGATGACAGAGATGGATGCCTGTTAATTTATGGCAGACACCTCCCAGTGCCCTCTATGCTCCTTTTCCTGGAAAGCTTTGCTCTGACCTTGGACCTGGGAGAGTGGGACTGATGTGACTCATTAGCTAGTCCCACCCATCCTAAAGTTTTGTGAGAAGAAAAGTCAAACTAGTATCTGGAGAGAAATCCTTATAGTCTAAAAAAGTAGAACTAGGGGAAGAGGCAGCTGCCATAAGAAATATGATCCAGGTTTCCAGAATCTAAACTGGTTACAAGAAATCATATTTGAGATATAGGATAGATGCTGTGCTACTGAAAAAGGTTGGAATTTATTTCTCTTCTCTTTCTCTTCCTCTGTTCTGAGTGGTCTGAACCCAAAGTCCTCTTCTAGGGGCAAGAAGCTTATCCATGCTCTTAAATTTATGTCCCTGTGTTTTAAACATTTAGGCAATTGTGATAAAGGATGCTAACTACCCTGAACTGTTAACATGCTCCAAATGAGATAAAGTGATTGGGGAAATTTCCTGGGAAGAAAGAAGGACAAATTTAAAACTAGGATATTTGCAGTATGATCTCTGGCTGGAAGCTCAGTTATAGGAAAAAATAAGTTATTGATTCAATTTTATAATTTCCCAGAGCAGAGAATATATGTGTGTGTTTTACATATCTCAATTTATACTCTGTCATGTATGTGTATATATACGTGTGTATACATATAGACATATACATGTACATGTATATGTATAACCACACATCAGTATTCCTCTAGGTAACTGAATCAGTAATAGTGGCTGCTGAGACTAGCTGGGTTGGCAGGTCTCAAGGAAGATCACCTTGGCTATTTTTCCCCAACTGAGTCTGAAAGGAAAGCCATGCCCAGAAAGGAGAGGGGTCAGAGGAGTGGCTGGAGTGAAAATCAACTAGTTGAAGAACAGGGATAAGGGGAAAGAGTAGTTTATCTTGAAGCTTAGAGAGCAGATAGTACTTTCTTAGGCTTTGGTTAAGACTCAGATGAATCCTCTGAAATGATTAAGCTAGGGAGATAGTTGTGGCAAGTACTTGCTTTAAACTACAGAATCCCATTTCCCATAATTGATGACTGAAGAAACAGATTTCAGAAAGATGAGAAGCAATAGTTGTGTTCCAAGGCAAGAGAACTAAAAATTAATTGGTAAAGGGGCAAAGTAACAAGAAAGACACTCAAGTTCTCCACCATACCTCCTCCACAAAAATCTAGGAAAAGCAGCAGATCAAGTTATTGTTCAGTCATGTCCAACCCCATTTGGAGTTTCCTTACCAAAGATACTGGAGTGGTTTGCCAGTTCCTTCTCTGGGTTATTTTACAAATGACAAAACTGAGGCAGACAGAGTTAAGTAACTTGCCCACAGTTACACAGTTAGTATGTGTATGAAGCCATATCTAAACTCAGGAAGAATCTTCTTGACTCTAGACCCAGAACTCTATCCACTGTACCACCAAGCTGCCCAGATGATAAAGTATTGATTGGTAAATTCAATTTCTTTCTTTTGCTTTTTTTTTTGGAGGGCAATTGGGGTTAAGTAACTTGCCCAAGGTCACATGGCTAGGTTTTTCTTTGTGTGTGTTAAGTGTCTGAGGCTGGATCCAAACTCAGGACGTTTTGACTCCAGGGCCGGCGCTCTACTCACTGCACCTAGCCGCCCCCGATTGGTAAATTCAAAGGGAAAAATATCACAGTGAATCATTTTTCTAACCAAGGTCAGCATAGGGAGACAGAGAGGTCTATGGTTACTGAGAATAATTTCTGGCCAGCAGTGAGTTGCACAAAGCATTCTTATACACAGAAATTGAAGGAAGACAGGCTGTGTACCACAGAAAGAGTTCCAGACCCATATCAGAAAACTACCACCTTATTTAAGATGAGGGAACAAGTACCAGCTGGCAGCTTGATAATTTACTATGCAGTTTCAAGTCACAGAATTAGGTTGAACAGAGGAAAGGATCTTCACCTACATGTGGGTCTGGAACTCTTTCTGTGGTACACAGCCTGTCTTCCTTCAATTTCTGTGTATAAGAATGCTTTGTGCAACTCACTGCTGGCCAGAAATTATTCTCAGTAACCATAGACCTCTCTGTCTCCCTATGCTGACCTTGGTTAGAAAAATGATTCACTGTGATATTTTTCCCTTTGAATTTACCAATCGGGGGCGGCTAGGTGCAGTGAGTAGAGCGCCGGCCCTGGAGTCAGGAGGACCTGAGTTTAAATCTGACTTCAGACGCTTGACACACTTACTAGCTGTCACTCCCAATTGCCTTGTCTTTTCCCCTCCAAAAAAACAAAAAACAAAAAACAAAAACCCACCCCAACAACAATTAGAAAGCATAGGAATAAACAGAGATTTCCTTAATATGATAAGTAATATCTTTCTAAAACCAAGAGCCAGCATTATATGTATTGGGAATAAACTAGAGGTCTTTCCCATAACACTCTGAACAAAGACAAATCCAAATAATTGGGAAAATATTAACTGTTCATGGGTTGGTCAAGCCAACATAATAAAAATTACAATACTACCCAAATTAATATACTTATTCAGTACCATACCAATCAAACTACCAATGAATTATTTTGTAGAGTTAGAAAAAAATAATAAAAATCCATCTGGAAGAACAAAAAGGGAAAATATTTCTCAAGGGAAATAAAGAAAAAAAAATGGGAAGTAGAGAAATTAAAAGTAAGAGAGATTAAAGAGATTAAGAAGTAGAGAGATTTTTTTAAAATTTAAGAAGTAGAGAGATTGATAAGTGAAATAGATTATGTACACAAGATACAGAAGCAAATAGACACAGTATTTGATAAACCCAAAGATCCTGGTTATCAGAGTAAGAACTCATAATGTGAAAATAGTTGTTGAAAAAAAAACGATAAATGAATCTGACAGAAACTAGATATAGTGGGGCAACTAGGTGGCTCAGTGAATAAAGCACCAGCCCTGGAGTCAGGAGGACCTGAGTTCAAATCCAGCCTCAGACACTTAACACTTTCTAGCCATGTGACTTTGGGCAAGTCACTTAACCCCAATTGCCCTGCCTTCCCCACTCCAAAAAAGCAAAAACAAACAAAAGAACTAGATATAGAGCAGCATCTCACCTCAAACTCTATGCCAAGATAAGCTCCAAATGAGTATATGACTTAGAAATAAAGAGTGACATCATAAAAAAAATTAGAGGAGAAAAGAAAAAATTACTGTCAGATTTATGGCTAGGGAGAAAAGTATCATAACAATACAATAAGTACATATGATGATAGAAGGTAAAATGGACAATTTTATTACATAAAATCAAAAAGGTTTTACCTGAATAAGACAAATGCAGCTAAAATTAAGAGAGAAATGCATGAAAGAGAGAAAAAAAACCTTTGTAGCAAGCTTCTCTGATAAAGGCCTCATTTCAAAGACATATTTAGAAAACGGATTCTAATTTCTACAAAATAAGTTATTCCCTAATTGATAAATGGTCAGAAGATGTAAAAATATAATTTTCAGAGAAAAGAATATGGGCTATTAAAAACCATATAAAATGTTTCAAAATACTAATAATTTTTTAAAAACTCATATTAAAATAACTCTGAAGTTTCATCTCACCCTCATCAGATTGATAAAATTGACAAAAAAGGAAAACGAGAAATGCTAGACTTATGGGAAAAACAAGCACATTACACACTGTCAGTGGTGTAAGATGGTACAGCCATTCTGGAAAGCAATTTGGAAATATGCCCATAAAGTCATTGAATTGTGCACACTCAGTGATACCCAATCGATAACCCAAAGAGATCAAAGAAAGAGGAAAAGGATCCATATGTACAAAAATATCTATATTACCTCTTTTTTTGAAGGAGCAAAGAAAGGGAAGTTGACAGAAAAATTAACATTACCATTATTGGTAAATTACCATTACTATATCTCTTTGATATTCCTTTTAAGAACATAATTTCTTCCACATATTTTGCCTAATTTAAGTATACCTTCAAATTCTCCTTCATAATTCTTTTTTTTTTAATTAATCTTCCTTCAGAGAAGTGGGAGGAAGACCCATATGTACAAAAATATTTATAGCACCTCTTTTTTGTGGTGGCAAAGAATTGGAAATCAAGGGGATGCCCAGCAATTGGGGAATGGCTGAACAAGTTGTGGTAAATGAATGTAATGGAATATTACTGTGCTATAAGAAACGAGGAGCAGATGAACTTCATAATTACCTGGAGAGACTTATATAAACTGATGCTGAGCAAGAAGAACAGAACCAGGAGAAATTTGTACACAATCACAGCCACAACATATGTGTGACAACTAACTTCAATAGACTGGGCTGCTCTCAACAATACAAGGTTATAAGACAACTCCAAAAGACTCATGATTGAAAGAGATATCCACATCCAGAGAAAGAGATGCAGACTTGCTCTGTTTCTTTTTGTTTTGTTTTGTTTCCTCTTTCCCACTGATCATTCCATCAGTTATAATCCTTCTTTACAACCTAATGATTAATGTGAAGATATTTGTAGATCCTATATTCAAGTGCATGCTGCCATGGATGGGAGGGGGAGGAAGAGAGAGATCAGGGGATAAAATTTGAAACTCAAGGGACTGTGGAACTAAATGTTGTAAACTAAAAGTAAATAAACAAATCAATATGAAAAAAAATAATCTTCTTTGCTCTTTCATTGTGGCATAGTGGATACGGCACTGGTCTTGAAGACAAAAAGACTCTGACACATCCTAAGTGGCTCATACATGCATATACCATTTGATTATTATAACACACTGAATAGTTACTTTCAAGCCCTACATGCTGGAGATTCATAGTTCTCTAATGTATATGGAAATGTTCATGGGGTGGGGGGTTATCAACTTCAGAATAAAGTTTCAATGAAAAGAAAGCAGTGAGCCTAGAAATGTCTAAGTACTCTGATTCAATCCCAGAGATGTTTTCTCAGAAGCCAGCATAATGTTAAGAAAACTTACCAGAAACATTCCTCTGAATAATCACTGTTCTTATAAATGTAGGCTGTTTTCCACGAAGCAGTTTTGAATGGCAAGTCATTATTCTTCCAAAAATCAACTAAGAAGGATATCAACTTCCTAGCTGGAAACATCAATCTAGTTAAAGTTTCTTTGTAGTCACATGATAATCCAAAACTTCCTGCCGAAATCATAGGGACCTCCAAAATTGTGTCAAGGCTAAAAGGGGCAGGGGTGGGGGAGGGAGAACAAGAAGAGAGATAAGCAGTATTAATGTCAGTTTTATAAAATTTAATTAAAAATCACTTTTAAATGTCTTTGGGGATATGTGTGTAAATGTTGATGGATTAAATGAGGCCATTTAGGCAAGGGGTCTAACTTTTAAAAATGTCCTTCCCATATAGGTTGACTACCTTTTCAGTTTTATCTTATCGTGTTGTTCTAACTTAGATAAATAGGAATTGGGAAGTGGGTCAAGTACCACCACTTTTGTTCTTGTTGTGAGTGGAGGAGGATGGGAAAATGGAGAAAAAGGAAGAATGAAATTGTGCTTGTTTGTACTATGGAGTAAGAGACTAGACTTATTGTGGCTCTGAAAAGTTTCTGTGACACAAAAGGACCTTGGTGGCTGAATGCCTTAAGGGCCTCTGCATCAGAAGAATTTAATTGATAATTGTGTGAACACTTTCTATATGCAATTTTAGTTGACAAATTTCCCCCCTAATCCCCCAAAAAACAACCTAAAAAACTATCCTTGGGGTAGCTAGGTGGTACATTGACTAGAGCACTGGTCCTAGAGTCAGGAGGACCTGAGTTCAAATCCAGACATAACATAAAACTAGCCATGTGACCTTCGGCAAGTCACTTAACCCCAATTGACCTACCTTCCCCCCTCCAAAAAGCAAAAAAACAAAAACAAACTATCCTTAAATGAGGATAATCAATATTTTTTTAAAGGAAACTTTAAAAAGGGGTCAACATTAAAAAGTAAATAAATAGTAAGGGGAAGCTTGATTGGCATTTTAGCCTAAAAATAAAACCACAGGTTACAAAAAAATTTTTATCATATATTTAAGCTTAAGTTATCATTGGAACTATGAGTTAATTCTTAGAATGAACAAAGAATTCATTAAGAGTTGATTGGGGGGTTGGGGGAGCAGCTAGGAGGTGCAGTGAATAGAGCACCAGCCCTGGAATCAGAAGAACTTGAGTTCAAATTTGGCCTCAGACACTTAACATAAAAACTAGCTGTGTGACCTTGGGAAAGTCACTTAATACCAACTGACCTCCAAAAAAGCAAAAAAAAAAAAAAAAAAAGCATAAAAGTTGAGTGAGGAGGTGGCATTTTCATCTGACAAAATTGTATGACAGCTTCCTTCATTCATGTTTGATTCTGCATAGAAAGTTTTTGTTGGATACAGCTAAATTGTGCAGTGGATAGAGTACTGGCCCTTGAGTCAGAAGGACTTGAGTTCAAATCTGACCTCAGACACTTACTAGCTATGTCACCCTGGGTAAGTTACTTAACTCCAATTGCCTCCAAAAAGAAAAGTTGTTGTCACAAAAATATTCAAGGACTTCATTAATTTTCTCAAGGGTCTATAATAATACTTTGATATTCAAACAATCCTCTTTTGAAATTCCTACCAACAATCAATAAAACAGCCCCCAAAAGACATTAGTGCAATGATCCTAATGGATAGGGATTAATGGTCCCATTTGGGGGAGGGGTGGAATATATGAATGGGGACTAATATTATAAATAGTGAATTCATTAGTGATTACAGAGAGAGGTAACAGTTCAGAAATGTGCTGGAGCCATCTCTTACCTCAGAGAGCTGATTGTTAAATTATTAGTGTGAACATCTATACCTTGTAAACCAGCAAACCCTACAAATAAATCAGGGCTTGATTTTTTGTTTTGTTTTGTTGGTTGTATAGACTTAATAAAGTGATGGAGGAAATTTTAATATTTCAGTTTAAACTTAAAAGTATGTCTGTGCATACATCCATCCATCTCCCCCACCCCAGGCCAGTTGTTAAATATACTCCTGCCTAGGGCTCTGAGAGGGTAAGTGATTTGCCAAGGGTAACAATTCATCAGCAAGCATATACTGAATAAGTACGAAGTCAGACCCTGTGCTAAGTGCTGGGGATTCAAATAAAGGATGTTAACTGCAACTTGAAGGAAGTCAGGAAAGTCAGGAGGCAGGAATGAGGAGCACTAGACTTCCAGACAAGGACAGCAAGTGAAAATTCCCAGAGCAGGGAGACACCAAGGAGTCATTTGAGGAACTTCAAGGAGACCAGTGTTCATGACTTTTAGCGTACAAACAGGTAAGTAAAATTAAGAAGCCCAGAAGGGTAGGAGGGGTTAAGTTATAAAGCATTTACAACATTTAAATAGAAAGTTTATATTTGATTCAGGAGGTGATGGGAAGCCACTAGAGTTTACTGAGGGGCAGCTAGGTGGAGTAGTGGACAGAATGTCAGGACTGGAGTCAGGAAGAATCATCTTCCTGAGTTCAAATGTGACCTCAGACACTTACTAGCTGTGTGACCCTGGGCAAGTCACTTAACCCTGTTTGCCTCAGTTTCCTCAACTGTAAAATAAACAGGATAAGGAAATGGCAAACTATTCCAATATCTTTGCCAAGAAAATCCCAAATGGGGTCATGAAGAGTCAGACATGAATGAGCAACAAAAAGAATTTATCGAATGGAGGAAAAGGGCAAAGGGGAGTGATGTAGTCAGATTTGAGTTTGGGAAAAATCATTTTGACACCTGAATGGAGGATGGACTGAAGTATGGAGAGACTTGTGGCAGACAGACCAACTCAACAGCCTATTGCAATAGTCGAAGTGTGAGGGATTGTACCAGGATGGCAGAGGCAGAGAAGAGGAGGAGGCATGTATGAGCCACTTAAGATGTGCCAAAGACTTAAACCCATGTCTTTTTGTCTTCAAGACCAGTCCTGTATCCATTATGCCACAGTGAAAGAGCAAAGATTAATTAAAAAAAAAGAATTATGAAGGAGAATTCTAAGGCATACTAAAGTTAGGCAAAACACATGGAAGAAATGGTCTTCTTACAAGGAATGTCTAAGAGATATTTGAATGCCACTCCTGGGGATGACAGAGATTAAGTGTTCTGAGATACAAGGGGTCCAAATTGCCCCTGAACTTTGTGTGTGACTTCTGTTATATTCAAGTTGGGAGAAGGGCTTTCCTGGCAAATCAGATAAAGTCAAAGTCAGAGACTTTTTCAGAATTGGGTTCCAATTCTATAGGGAAGAGAAGTTCACAAATGTCCTAAGGGTGTAAGAGGGAGGAAGTCTGGGGAGGGAAGGAGGAAGAAAAGAAGGGGAAAAGAAAAGAAAGAATGGAAAGAGGAAGAAAGGAAGGGAAGGAGGAAAGAATGGAGGAAGGGAGGGGATGGAGGAAAGAATGAAGGAAGAAAGGGAGGGAGGAAGGAGAAAGGGAGAGAGAGCAAAAGAAAGGGAAGGAGGGAGGGAGAAAAGAAGGAAGAATGGAAGGAAAGAAGGAAGGAAGGAAGGAATAAAGGAAAGGATGGAGGGGAAAGGAGGCAAGGAAGGGAAGGAGGGAAGAATGGAGGGAAGGGAGAAGGGAAGAAGGAAGAAACTACTTACTACATCTGATAGGTGGAATAGGTACAGGAAGGTCCCAAGAGAGCACATCCCACAGTGTTGTTGTCCTGTAAAAGATAAGAATACATCAACAGGTCTTTCTTCAGCAACACATACACTAAAATTGGAACAATACAGAGAATAATTAGCATATTCATGAAGTGCTCCGTATTTTTGAGCTTTATAAAACAGACAAACAAAAGAATATCAATGGAGGAGGAAGGGTGATGTGACAGACTGGCAGTTTAGAAATGCTAAAGTACAAAGTAGAGAAATGAAGGTTATAGTTGGTATCAGCCTGGGAAACAAGCCAAGATATTAGAAGTCAAAGAGAGGAGGAACCATGGATGTTGATGAAAATAAAGACTCATAATCACAGATCCACATGACAATGAACTGACCAATTTGTGCTGATGTTACTAGACTAGAGCAGCATAGTGGAATGGGAATGTTATTTGTATAACAATCCTATAAATTCAGTATCAAAGGGATCTGTAGGGTAGGGTGAGAGACTATGAGGAAAGAGAAGTCAAGATTAAGTCAGTAAAGAGAGCTTCAGTGCAACCTTGAAATGTACAAAATATGATGAAAGACCAATGTATTCTTCCTAAGTTCAATTATAGCAATAATTAGGACCCTGGATTTAGTATAGACCAAATGATGTGACTCTATTTGCCAAATATCCCATCTAAAAGAAACAAGTGACAATAGTTCTTTTAATTTCAACCTTCTCCATTCTGAGCTCCCCAGATAACAGCACTGCCATTTATGATGTTAGGTTTCAAATCTGCCATTTAAGAAGCTCTTTGCTTATTCTGAAGTAATTTGCTTAAAATTCCTGTCAAGTGAGCAGTGGTTCTTCAGCTACAGCCTTATGCTCCAAACAACTGATTTTCCCATAACTATGACTGAGATAGATGAGCAACCTTTTCCAGCCAATTATCCTTTTATTAAAAAAAATTATCTTGTTAGTCTGACTGTGTATTGTGGTTCATCCTTTGTTCTTGAAGAGAACTGTGACATCAGGGAAATGATGGCATGACTTGCAGTTGACTTGGATTTGATTGAGGAAGGACTGTGCAAGGTCACCAGCCTCACTTTCTCCTCCAGAGCCATCTTGGTTCAGTGGCCAGATATGATCAGTACAATTGGAGATGGCCCAGGATGCAATGGGAGACCTTGGTCCTTTTAAGTTAAAGTCTTTTCAGGTTCTCACTTTGAGTGACGCAACACCCATTCAATGAATGGGTCTCTGAGAAATGTATCAAGGGATTCACACTCTCCTGTCCTCTCCTGCTGATCAGTAAGCATTTATTAAGCACCTACTATAGGCCTGGTACTGTGCTAAGCAATAACATACAAAGAAGGATAAAATCTTTTACATGTTACTTTAAAAGTTGATACATATTTTAAG
This sequence comes from Gymnobelideus leadbeateri, assembly GCA_011680675.1. Taxonomy (NCBI): domain Eukaryota; kingdom Metazoa; phylum Chordata; class Mammalia; order Diprotodontia; family Petauridae; genus Gymnobelideus; species Gymnobelideus leadbeateri. The sequence continues at coordinate 17,087 of WOXC01001369.1, forward strand.
CCAAACAAAGAAAAATTTGAGGTACTATTTGGTACTCCCTTCTTTAATCCTTGATATTAAGATTTAAACCTTAATCCTTAATGGTTATTATTCATTAACCTTAAGTTTGTTCTTCCATATTGAATAAAACACATCCTTCTTTTTAAAAGAAATCATCTCCTCTAAACCATTATAATTATTCTATTATTAATTATAATTATTATAATCTTCTAGATGATTATAATTCCATAGCATTCAGTTTTGCTTTGTTTTTCTTCCTGTTTACAGTATGTAGTCATTGGATATATTGTTTTCCTGTTGTGTTTTCCTTACTCTGCATTAGTTCATATGAGTTGCCCCATGGTTCTCTGTAGTCACCATACTCATTGTTTCTTACAAAGCAGTTACATCACATTACATTCTTTTTTTTTTTTTTTACTTTGGTATTTTTTATTTAAGCTGAAGAACAAGGGTGGGGGCAAGGGAGGAGCCAGGGAGCTGAGAGCCTCTCATCTGTATCTGTTCCAGATGGGGTTGATCCTGATTTCTGAGCCTTGGTCATCACAAGATGAGGTTCCAGGGGTACAGGTTGAGGAAAACAGCAGGGGTAGCCAGAGGTGGGAGCTGGGATTCTCCATGGATCAGCAGCACTGCTTCCCTTTGGGAACTGAAGCCTAGTGAGAAGTCCCATCACACATATTTCTTATAAAACATTCTTGTAGTTAAAGTCTTTATGCTAAAGAATTCTTTCATCACCTCTTTAACTTCTTGTACTTTGCTTCTAGTTTCTTTGAATAGGCATCCAACCTGTAAGCTACCTGTTCAAGAGCGGCTACTTGCTCCTCAATTAAAGTGATCTGATCCAGATAAGGCTGAAGGGCGGCATATTTCTGGTTTAAGTCCTTTATGTTTCCACTTATGTTTATTGCAATATCTTTCATTTCTAGATACTTCAAGCTAGTCAGTTTGTTCATATTTTCCAGAAGTTTATAATCTTCACTGGTGGCTGTCAGCTCACCCATCAGGTACGTGGCCATTTTGGAGAACATGTCCTGGCACAGCCCGGTGATGGCCTCCTCAGCCGTCTCCACCATGGCATCATGTAGGCCAGGGAAGGGAGGAAGGATAAATGATGGAGGGAAGGATGGGGAGGGGGAGGGGGTGAGAGAGTGGAAGAGGGAGAGGGAAAGGGGACAAGGAAAGGGGAAAAGGGAAAGGGTGAGCAGTTGGGAAGGGGGTGAGGAGGGGGCCTCACATTACATTCTTATGCCACAATATATTTAGTCTTACTCTAATAAATGGACACTCACTTTGTTTCTGATGCTTTGCTACCATAAAAATTACTGCTATAAAAATTCCAGTGTATATAGGACCTTTCTGTATTTTACCTTCTTAAGGTATATGCCCATTAGTGAGATTACTGGGTGAAAGGGCGTGGACATTTTAGACATTTCCTTTTACCATAATTCCAAATAGTCTTCCAAAATAATTTGGCCAGTTTACAGACCTAATAACAGTGTAGTCGTGTGTCTGTCTTCCTACATCTCTTATGATATTGACTTTTTTTTCATCTTTTTTCATTTTTACCAATATGCTTGGTATGGGTTGAAATTTCAGAGTTGTTTCATATTTTTTGCTTTTTCTTTTCTTTTCTTTCTTTCTTTTTTTTTCTTTTTTGGAGGGGGAAGGAAGGGCAATTGGGGGTAAGTGACTTGCCCAAGGTCACGTGGCTAGTTTTGTGTTAAGTGACTGAAGTCGGATTCGAACTCAGATCCTCCTGACTTCAGGGCCAGTGCTCTATTCACTGCGCCACCTAGCTGCCCCCAGAGTTGTTTCATTTTCATTAGAACATTTCTTTATGATTCACTTTAAGTCCAACCTTTTTGTGACTTTATTTGCCTCCCTAGAGATTATCCATAATCTCTGAGACTTTAGGACACCTTGAATTAAAAAAAAAAATCCTTAGGTTGCTCCTAGGATTGAGAATTGGAATGGGGTTTAGAGATAATACAGCTCAAACTTGTTATTTTATATATAAGGAAATTGAGACCCAGAGAAGTTAGGTCACCGTTCCAAGGTCACACAGTAAAGTAGTACAACTGGAATTTGAACCTAGCTCATCTGATTCCAAATCTAGCACTATTACAAAACCACACCATGTTTTCATTTGTTACTCCTATCATAACTATAAGTGCCCTATTTACCTTGTATGCTGTTAGGGCAAAGAGATAATTCCATCATTTTGTTTGGTATTTTTACTATCTTCTCTTGCTTCTTCCTCCCAAAAGATCAGAAGCAGAAGAAAAGATATTCCATTCTAATAGTTAATCTCTATTGCAGCTGGGCAAACCAGGGGTGGGGAATCTTTTCATGTTGGAAGACTGCATTAATATTTATCTGTAACCAAATAAAGCCACATTTAATAAACTTAAATCAGATATGCTTAAAAATGTACATTACTGGGGCGGCTAGGTGGCATAGTGAATAGAGCGCCAGCTCTGGAGTCAGGAGGACCTAGAGTCAGGAGGATCTGCGTTCAAATCCAGCCTTAGATACTTAATACTTCCTAGCTGTGTGACCTTGGGCAAGTCACTTAACCCCAATTGCCCTGCCTTCCCCCCCCTCCAAAAATAAAAGAACAAAAAACAAACAAAAAATGTACATTATTTTGTAAAAATCTAACTACTACTATGTACTTAATAATCTCAAAAAATGAAAACTATCTGTTAATTATAAAGTTAACTAACCTTTTAATGATTTTGTTGTGTCTGCTTTTTGTTGGAAAGCATTTGGATATTTGGTTGCAGCATGGAGGTCTGAAGCTTCGGTAGACCCTCTAGAAGAGTGTCTTTATTTGGGTGATTCAGGAGAATGCAGATTTGCAGCAATAAGTGGTTGAAAAGCAAGAAAGCATTTTGGGGGCATGTTGTCGAAGGCATGGTTATTCCACTGCATCTTTCCATATTTCAATTGGATCTTTCTCAGCATCAAACAATGACTTTAAAATGTCCTCTACTGAGAGAGCTCAATCAATTCCAACTGTATTGGGTTCCTTGGTGATATCAACTTGACACACTTACTACCTATGTGACCTTAGGCAAGTCACTTAACCCCAAGTGCCTTGCCTTCCTCCCTCCAAAAAACAAAAGAAACAAAAAAAAATCACTAGCTTTAACACGAATTTTACTGATGCAAGATACAATGATAAGAAATTAGAGGATCTGGATCTATTAATACTTTTTTTATCTGTGCAATAAATCCTTCATGTTTTCCTGTCATGGAAAGTGCACCATCTGTACATACACTCACTAAATTTACCAGATTCAGTCCAACTTCATGACATTTATCTTGAAATTTGTTGAAGATAGCTATTCCCCATGTTCTGTTCGCAAGAGTGCCCAAAGTGAGCTACTCTTCATAACAAAGAAAATCTTCTATTTTGGCCTGAAGTATAAAAGCTGCGCCAAATCAGTAGTATCAGTTGATTCATCCAAAGCGACTGAATAATATATATTTTCATTTTAAAGTATTGCAAGAAGCTGTTCTGTTAAGTTGAAGGCTAATTCAAGCTGCCAACCAGTTATGGTTCTCTTTGAAAGAGGCATTGTTTGTACTTTGAAATGTTATTGGGGTCTAAGCACCATACAATTTCAACAATGCATTCTTCCACAATTTTGACATCATTGAAAGGCTTCTCTTTTTCCCAAGTATATAAGCTGCTTTCTAAGTTGCTTCAGGGGCATTATTTTCAGGTCTTATTGTTGCTTCAAAGAATTGTCTTTGTCTTTGTTTTTCATTTTATAATTTCTACAATACAACCTTTCACGTCTCTCCTTCTAATTTAAAATGTGTGGTCCTTATGATGCTCATAAGCATTGAATTTCTTTAATATTGATATTGCAGTATTACAAGTAAATCATCTCATCTTTAGCAGAAACAAGATAATATTGTGATTCCCAATCCTCATTAAAAAAATCTGTTTTCTTCCCTCAGTGTTCTCTTGGTCTTCTTTGACATGATCGACTGTTAAGCAGACAGAATTTTAAAAATAATGTCTATCTGTGCAACTATTCACAAATTTCACTTCAAACAGAAACAGTGCACCATTGTCAAAAGTTGATAATAGACTGACTTTCTCTATCTCCATAAACTCTCACCAACCATCTTTGTGGGTTAGTGGAACCAGGCAGGCAGGGGAAGTTAGAACTAAATAGTGAGCATAGCAGCTGTCAAGTTAGTCCTTACAGCTTACTAATGTTCTAATTGTGTGGGTCAATCTGGGAGGATTATTTATTTCATTGAAATTTATTTTATTCTTTGGTATTTTAAATATGTTCATTTTAAAAATAAAATAAAAATATAAAAGATGTACAAAAATGAACTAATGAAAACAAAAGAGTGTGTTTTGTAAAAATTGGATTCAGTCAAAAGGCTACACTTAAGGACCTAGAAAGCCACATGTTGGCCTTAAGGCTGCAGGTTCCCCACCCCTGGGGTAAACCATTTGACATTCTCTTCTAAAAAGAAGTAATTTTCCAATATTCCTTCTCCTGACTCCATTCCCATACATGGAATGAATTCCTTCTTCACCTCCACCTCTTAGGGTCCCTTGCTTCCTTAAAAGTTCATCTTAAGTGCTTTTGTTCAGTCATTTTTCAGTCATGTCTGACTCTTCATGACATAAGTTGGAGTTTTCTTGACAAAGATACTGCTGTGGTTTGCCATTTCCTTCTCCACCTCATTTTACAGATGAGGAACTGAGGCAGATAGGGCTAAGTGACTTGCCCAGGGTTCACAGAGCTAATGTTTAAAGCCAGATTTGAACTCCAGAAGATGAGTCTTCCTGATCCCAACTTTTAATGAGCCCAGATATAAACTTAAAGTTTCAAAAATCTCTGTTTATATTATACCAGAAACTCTTCTAAAGGGTTGGTCAGTAGCTTAAACTGAACAAATCATCTTAAACCAATGTTTAAAGAGAAAACATAACAAATGTTTAAAGAGAGATTGTAAAATGATTTCACTACACATCCAAAACACAGTAGAGGTACTGAACAGCTGGTACTCTCCCCTAGACTTCTGACTAAACATAACTAGACATAGTAAAAGAACCCTATTCATATCTGAAACAGCAAGAGACCGAGGATAAATATATAGTAGACCCTTGTCCTATCCTGTAATCAGTAAGATACATTAAGAAAGATATAGGAAAGGAAAGTATGAGCCAAACATACCTACCCTATGCCATGAAAATTTACCTTTACAATTCATTTCTATCAAAATATAGTAAGATTTCCACACTTACTTTGATATCCTTAAGAACACTTAAGCCTTCACAGGTGCTACTGGAGCAGTCATTTATCCTGTAGATTGGAGTTAAGGAGTAGTGATAGTAGATGTTCACATTTATTTCTGTCGCCCAGAAATGGGGAGAAAAAAACCAGAAAACTAATGTCATTTCTATTTGCTAATATTAGGAGACAACAAAGTGTTTTGCTGGACAAAATGTAGCACCAAAACTAGGGAGTTTTGTTGTTAGGAGTATCAGCCAGATAGGTAGAGAACAATCATTTTGCCTCCTTCTCTAAGCTTTTATTATGGTTCAAATTCATTTGAAAATCAAGTAAATCAGATAACTGGTTGGGACAAACAACTGATTCAATCCTAAAGACAGAGGTAAAAATAAAAATAAAAAAGATTAGCCTGTGGATATTTTACCTGAATTCTGTTAGCTGTGTATAGTGACTCATAACTCCTGACTGTGACAAAAGATCTATGCTGCCCTTATCAGAGACAGGCTTTCTACTCACTGTACCCTAACATATTGAAGTTCAGATGGCTGGCAAGGGGTATGTCGAGGGGGAGGGGGAGACATGAAGCCAAGAATATGATAGTAGGAAACAATGTACAAGACCACTACAGTGATACATGTAGTGAGTAGAGAAAAGAGAAGACAGAGACAGAGACAGAGAAAACAGAAAAGACACGATACCCACCTAGGAAGTAGCAGAAATGTAACATAACACCTAGAAGGAGGATCAGCTAGGATAGGGACTTAAAGTGGAACAAACTAAGAAAGAGTGGCATGATAACATCACCCAAAGATATCTGCTGCTCTGCAGTGTTAGAAATCTGTGATGCCCCTCTACATGTGTGCCCTGGTCATGTGTGATACCTACGAGTATGCTGTTCCATGAATGTACCTTGGCCGTTCTTTGGGCCATATCCATATCCATATACAGCATATGTCCAATCTATTTATGGGAGAGTATGCCTCAGGGTTATGCAGGGAGGGGGGTTCTACTGCCATTTTTTTATTCAGCTATTTCATCAAAGGCATTTGCTTTGAATAAATATGTCCCTTGGTTGGTCTAGCAAAAGTAAAAACACTGGTAAGGACTTTGATTTTAAGTAGATATGAAACCACGATATCATTTGAACTCAGGATCATTTTTCTGGGGGACCCACATAATTGAGAGTCCCCTCAGTGTTACACAAATAATAATCCTAAGAATTACTACTTGCTTAGTAATCCTGGGAAAAAGTAAGTATTAACTATAAAAATTAGGAATCTCTGAGCTCAGGAAAATCTTTGTGTTCCTGAGTTCAAAAATTAACATCATAAGCATAGATTGGAGGAATTATAGCTAGATAACAGTTACTGTGGAAAACAACGTACTGAAAACTCAGCATGAATCAACAGTCTAACATGGTGGCCATTTTTTTTTAAATAGTGTTATCTTAGTTTATGTTTCTCTGAAAGACACATAGTATCTGGAGCAAGAGAGGGGATAGCTATTCTGTACTCTTCCCTGGATGGAATATATCTGACTTAAGTTTCTTAATCTGTAAATTGAGGGGAGTTTAACTTAATGGTCTCTAATATCTCCTGTGGTTCTTACCTTCCATGAGTCTTTCTTTACTGATTTCCTTGTATGTGTGTGAAGCACAAAATCGGCATTTAATAAATGCTAATTAAGTTGAGTTTCTGGGCACAGCTGAGGTTGTACTTAATAATTATATAATATTATTATAATAAAAAGAATCTGAAAGTTGGCATTTTGTTAGCTGTGTCATAGCCTTTGGCTATAATAAAAGATCTGAAAACTGTCCTTATCAGGAAGAGGCTTTCTAGTCACTGTACCCTAGCAGACTGGAGCTGAGATGGCTGGCAAGAGGAAGATATGAATCCAAGAATATGGTAGTGGGGAGCAGTTCATGAGACCAATAAAGTGACAATATACTCAAGGTAGTGGAGAACGAGGAGAAAAGGAGGGAGAGAGGGAGAGAAATACTCACAGACAGAGAAACAGAGGTAGCTAACAATGTTTACTAGCTGTGGGGCCTTGAATAAGTTATTTCATCTCTCAGATCATAGTTTCCTCATCATAAATCTCTGTAAAGAAAATGTGACAAAAGAAAGCTCTTCCCCATATGTGGCATTCTTTCTTTATAATTCCATGGCCTTTGTGTAGCCTGTCTTCTATACATGGAGTGCTCTCCCTCCTCACTTTTTGGAATATTTTTGCTTCTTTCAAGGGTCAGATCAGTTTTTCTGGTCCCCTCAAGTTCTTAGTGCTCCCTCAACCCCCAAATTACTATTATGTATTGAATTTGTATGTATATTTATAGTGGAATCACATATTAAGCAAGGATTGTGCTCTAAAGTCTGAATATAAAACAAAAATCTCAACGAGTCAAAATTACTATTCTCTGTACCAACTCTCCAAGGTGAATGGACCTGTTCATGTTATAACAATGCAGGAACGAGATATCAATCAGCAAGTTGGGTATGTTACTTTGGAATAAAGATTTGCCCACAAGGGCTGGGTTGATTGGCCTAAAATTCCAAAGTGGGGATGGCTGTCCTTCCTTTATGGTCTCTCTTCCTTAGAGTTTCCTCCACTACCCACACACATACATTCCCCTCATTCTTTCCTGAAAGAGGAGGATCAGCAAGGGTCCTGTGTCTAGGGAGGCTATGCTATGAGCAAAAGGAGGGCTGAAGGCAGATTCACATTTCTTCTCTTATCCATCTTACATTCATATCTGTTCACTCAAAGGAATGGTGGGCAGCATTTACATTATTTTTTTTCTCTGTTTTATTTTTATTTTTTGCCAAATGCCCTATACTTTCTTATGTTAATTAGTGATTCAACTCTACCTTAATTATTCAAGCATATATTGTTTTTCCCAATAGAATGCAAGCCTTTTGAGGACAGGAACTTTGCAGTTCTAGCTCCTAGTATCTCCCTAGCCCTGATAGATTATGAGTACTTAATAAAAGCAAATTAAATTGAATTTCTAGACACATCTGAACTGATACACAATAATCAATAATTTAGAATGTATAACCATCTAAAAACTACAGAAAGTAAGTGCATTCAATGCTATAAAAATGACAACATAAAATGAATCAAAGTTTCTTTATGTCAGATGCTCAGTTCCCAAAGATAACAATTACAATATATTTTACCAACAAATTTCTGAAGAGCCCCAAAGGAAACCAAAATTTAGGAATTTTGTACCCTTGATTTATCTACTAAATTCAGCTGATAATCATGTGTACTTTAACTTCAAAATCAAGTCACTGATTTTTTTTTCCTTTAAAAGAACAAGACATGTCTACCTCTGCAGAAAAGCCCTATAAAGATTTTTTCTTCTTTTTTTTCTTTAAGAAAAATCTTCATTATATGGAGTAGCTCTCTTAGAGGTATAGGAGTGGGATACAGGAGGAAATGTAGGTGATATAAAAAGATATCAAAAGAGATTGTTTTTAAAAAGAAAAACAAGGAAAATACCTATAAAGTCAGGCATACCATGGCCATGTCACTACTGTACTATTTCCTGAAGCACTTTGTTGCCCCTAGATGGGTCTTTTGTAGATAGAATTTATGTGATCAGTTTTATAAATTATTCTTCCCCCATGGGTCTGCTATCTTGACACAAAAAGGTCATCAGGGACTTAGAAAAATTAGAGTTAGAAAAAGAGCCTAAGATCAGACCTGAATCTTTGGAAGTTATTTATACCCCAGATCATAATGCTAGTAAGGGAGAAATGGACAGATCCTTTCACCATATATTTACCTTCGCTAAACAGGTCTTTCACCATTTTCAAGCTCATGTCCATAGCTGTTTCCAGATTTTTCAGTGGTTCCGGGAAGGCTGAGTTATTCATCATCAATACACTGATCCCATAATGGTCTTTGGAACAGGCCTTGTTTTGAGGTAAAACCCACCCCCATCCCTGAAAATAAAGGAGGAGGGTCCACAGAGTCAGACCCAGCACTAATCTCTTCATGACCCCCTCACCTCAAGCCCATTTCTCTCACACTCACTACTCTTGGACTTGAGATTAAAAAGAAAAATGAAAATCTAAAAGGATGACCTCCAGCTGGTTCCTTCAGTCAACTTTACTCCACCCACTTCCCTGGCACTGCCCAACACTCACTCCCAGGGCTCAGAGAACACGTATATTAGCAAACCATGAACAGAAGCCTCAGAATGGAAGAAGACAAGCCAAAGTCCACTCCATGTGTTTGCTCATAAAAAAAGGTCAGAATCATAAAACAGAAAGATTACTTGGGCCTCATCCAATAAACTTCCACTATATCAATGGTAATGGAAAAGGAGTGGGGGGAAGTATATGATAAATGGTGCAAAAAAAAGGGGGAAGGGCCTTTTCTTTGGAAAGGAAATGAAGGTGAATCGACTTGATGAAAGCATGAATACATTAGCTCTTAAGGCTTGGATCCCAGTCTCCTGGTCAGGACTCCAAACCTAAATCTTAACTTGTTGGTGTCAAAATGGGCTGTTTATCCTAGAGAACTTTTTTGACAAGATATGAAATATGTTGATCCCTGTCTCTTAATTGATATGACAACAAAAGAAAAAATATGATTCAACCAATGTGAAATAAAGAATGAGACAGTCCTTGAGTCAGAGGGAAGCTTAGAATCCATACCTGAGAACTTTCCCTGACACAGGGACACCCTGCCTTCTGCTCTCTCGAAGCATGATAATCCACCTGAAGAAAGATTTAATTTTTCAAAAAAAATGTTTTTCTGTAATCGTGAACTAAAATATGCCTGCCTCAAACATCCACCTGTTGGTTCTGCCTTTCACTGTCAAGCAAAATAAATCTAATACTCTTTCAGAATAATACTTCAAATACCTATAGCCTCATATTTACCAAGAAAAATGCTGAGCCTGGAGTCAGGAAGACCCGAGTTCAAATACAGCCTCAGACACAGAACTGTGTGGCCCTGGGCAAGTCACTTAACCTCTGTCTGCCTCAGTTTCCTCAACTATAAAATAGGAATAATAATAGTACTTATCCCAAAAGTTGTGAGGAGAATCATGTGCAAAAGTATTTGTAAGGCACTTAGCACAGCACTTGACATGTAGTAGATATTTGATAATCACTTATTTCCTTCTTCCTTTCCTCTCCTCAAGCAATATTTTCATGCTTAATGTTCTGCTGTGTGAAAATAATAATAACTCATAAGGCACTCCATGGTTTGCACAGTACTTCCCTCACCATAATCACAATCCGATGACATTGACCTCCTCACTGTTTCTTGAACAAAACACCTTATCTCTTGTCTCCTGGCATTTTCTCTGACTGTCCTCTATGCCTGGAACACTCTCCTTCTTCAGCTCTGCCTACTGACCTCTTTGGCTTCCACTCTTTTACAGGAAGTCTTTCCCAACCCCATTAAATTCTAGTGCCTTCCTTCTATTATTAATTATTTCCTATTCTACCTGCTTATTAGCTTGCTTTGCATATGTTTGTTTGTATGTTGTCTTCTCCATTCGATTGTAAACTTCTCAAGGGCTTGTCTTTTCCTTCTTTTTATATCCTCAGTGCTTAACACAATGACTAACACATGATTGGTACTTAATAAATGTTTATTAATTTATTGATGGTGTGGTGAGTAAAAGATGAAATGGCTGAGGAAACAAAGGTTCAATCTTTCTAGCATATCAATTTATTGTTATTATTATTATTATTTGCTTTTTGGAGGGCAATTGGGGTTAAGTGACTTGCCCAAGGTCACAAGTCTAGTTTTTGTGTTAAGTGTCTGAGGCTGGATTTGAACTCAGGTCCTCCTGACTCCAGGGTCAGTGCTCTATTCACTGTGCCACCTAGCCACCCCAAGCATATCAATTTATTAAGCAATGCAGGGTAATTACCCAACAAACCAGGATCGCCAGCTAAGACTGGACCCCTAATACAGGGAGAGATGAACTTTAATACATTAAAAAGAATTAATCAAATAGGTTAATTAAAAAGAAACAATATAACATTAGGTAATCTGATTTCTAATTGCATGAAAGATTAGGGACTTTCCAAATTGGGAGGGAGATAGTAAACAGATACAACTCCCTGAATTCAGAAAAAAAGGCATCCCACTCCCCCAGGTGTCTATAAACAATCAAAAGAACATGGAAATAATAACTGAGTGACCAGTATGGGGCCAATTTTCAGATAATACATATGGGTTGCTACATGTACAATTTTTTAAGAATTTCTTTGCTTTTTTTTGTTGTTACATTTTAAGTTCCAAATTGCTTCCTCTTTCTCTACCCCACACTGGAGAAGGCCATTATTTGACACAGATTTATTAATATATGTAAAACCATACTATGCATACTTCTATTTATCAGGTTTTTTCTCTAGAGGTAGATAGCATCTCCCTTCATAGGTCCTTTATAGTTAATTCAAGTATTTAGAGTACTCAGAATAGCTTAGTTGTTTATATTTATTCTTCAAACACTAGTGCTGTTACTGTATATACAATGTTCTCTTGATTCTGCTCACTTCACTTTTCATTATTCCATATATATCTTTCCATGTTTTTCTAAAATCAATCAGCTCATCATTTTTTATAGTACAGTAGCATTCTATCATAATCATATACTACAACTTGTTTAGCCATATCCCAAATGATGCATAGCCCTACAATTTCTAATTCTTTGCTATCACAAAGAGAGCTGCTACAAATATTTAGAACATATAGGTTCTTTTCCTTTTCCCCTAATCACCTTGGGAAACAGATCTAATAGTGTTATTGCCAGGTCAAAGGATATATACAGTTTTATAACTCTTTGGGCATAATTCCAAATTACTTTCCCAAATGGTTGGATCAACTCACAGCTCTACCAAAAGCATATTAATGTCTCAATTTTTCCACATCCTCTCCAACATTTGTCATTTTCCCTTTCTATCATTTTAGCCAAACTGATAGGTATGAGATGATATCTCAAAGTTGTTTTAATTTGCATTTCTCTAATCAAAAATGATTTAGAGAATTTTTTCATATGACTATACAGATTTGATTTCTTCCTCAAAAAAACTACCTGTTGGGCGGCTAGGTAGTGCAGTGAATAGAGCATTGGCCCTGGAGTCAGGAGTACCTGAGTTCAAATCCGGCCTCAGAAATTTAACACAAAAACTAGCCATGTGACCTTGGGCAAGTCACTTAACCCCAATTGCCCTCCAAAAAGCAAAGAGAGAGAGAGAGAGAGAGAGAGAGAGAGAGAGAGAGAGAGAGAGAGAGAGAAGAAAAGAAGAGAAAAGAAAAGAAAAGAAAACAAAAAAGAAAAACAAAAAACTACCTGTTCATATCCTTTGACCATTTATCAATTGGGCAATGATTCACACTCTTATAAATTTGACCAGTCTCTATATAGTTGATATATGAAACTTTTATCTATCTATAAAATTTTTGCCCCAATTTTCTGCTTTCTTTCTAATCTTGGCTATGTAGGTTTTGTTTGTACAAAACCCTTTTAATTTAATGTAATCAAAATTATCCATTTTACATTTCAGAGTGTTATCTCTAATTTATTCATAAATCCTCCTATCAATAAGTCTGATAGGCAATGTGTTCCATGTTCTTCTAGTTTTCTTATGATATCTCCCTCTATATCTAGGTCATGTATTCATTTTGACTTTATCTTGGTAAATGGTTTAAGATATTGCTCCATACCCAATTTCTGCCAGACAGTTTTCCAGTTTTCCCAATAATTTTTGCCAAATAGTGTACTCTTATCCCAAAAGTTTAAACCTTTACTTTTGTCAAATACAGGGTTACTATAATCATTTACAACTGTGTGTTGTATGTCTATTCTTTTCCACTGTTCCATCTTTCTATTTTTTGGCCAGTACCAGATAATTTTGATAATTACTGTCTTATCAGTAACATCTGGTACTGTTAAACCTCCTTCCTTCACATTCTTTCATTATTTCCTTTCACATTCTTGACTTACTGTTCTTCCAAATGAATTGTATTATTATTTTTTCTAGCTCAATAAAGTAGGGTTTTTTTTTGTAATTTAATTGGGATAGTATTGAATAAGCAGATTAGTTTAGGTAGCATTGTCATTTTTATTACATTGGCTTTTCCCATTCATGAAAAATGTTTCTCCAATTGTTTAAATCTGACTTTATTTGTATAAAAAGCGTTTTATAATTATGTTCATTTGGTTCCTGGGTTTGTTTTGGCAGATATACTCCCACATATTTTATACAGACTACAGTGGTTTTAAATGGGGTATCTCTTACTATTTCTTCTTATAGTGATACATAGAAATAGTGATGGTTTATATGGTTTGGTTTTCTATTCTGCTACTTTGCAGAATTGTTTCAACTAATTTTTAGTTGAATTTTTAGGATTTTCCAAGTATATCATAATATCATCTACAAAGAGAGATAATTTTATTGCCTTATTGCCCATTCTGATTCTTTTGATTTCTTTTTCTTCTCCTACTGCTATTGTTAGCATTTCTAATACAAAATCAAATAATGCTGGACATCCTTGTTTTACTCTTGATCTTATTGGGAAGGCTTCTAGCTGATCCCCATAACAGATAATGTTTGCTGATGGTTTTAGATAGATGCTTCTTATCATTTTATTATTTATGCCTATGCTTTTGAGTGTTTTTAATAGGAATCAGTGTTGTATTTAGTCAAAAGCTTTTTTCTCCACTCAATGACATAATCATTTTAAAAATATTTTTGTTATTGATATGATCAATTATGTTAATAGTTTTTCTTATGTTAAGCCACCCCTTGCATTTGTGGTATAAATCCAACTTGGTTGTCATGTATAATGATATGATATGATTTATGATATATTGTTGTAGTATCCTGGCTAGTATTTTATTTAGAATTTTTGCATCCATGTTCATTAATAAAATTGGTCTATAGTTTTCTTTTTCTGTTTTAGCTCTTCCTGATTTAGGTATCAGCACCGTATTTGTTTCATAAAAAGAGTTTCATAAAAGGACTCTTTCTTTGGCTGTTTTTCCAAATAACATATTTAATATTGGAATTAGTTAATTATTAAATGTTTGAAAGAATTCACTTGTAAATCTATCTGGTCTGGATACTTTTTAGTTAGGAAGCTCATTTATGGCCCGTTCAATTTCTTTTTCTAAAATAGGTTTATTTAGATATTCTATTTCTTTTTTAATTAATCTAGGCAGTTTGTTTTTTGTAAATATTCTTCCATTTCATTTAAATTGTTAAATTTATTGGCATATAATTGGGCAAAATGTCCTTAATAACTCTTTCCATTTTTGATACTACGAATTTGATTGTTTTATTTTTTTAAGCTATTAACCCATGGTTGATGCAATTCCCTGAATTCAGAAAGAGGTGTCCTGCTCTCTCTAAGAATATGTAAACAATCAAAGGAACATGGAAATAATAAGTGGTTGACCAGTATCAGGTCAGTTTTCAGATAAAACTTATGAGACTTTTATCTGCTCGACACATGCAATTATGAGAAAATTCCTTGAACCAGATATGACTGGGTTTTAGGTCCTTAGTTTAGGGTCTCTAAGCAGCAGGGAGAGGTGGTCTAGTTTCCCAGTCACACAGGGCTAGATTCAAACAATACACTAAATTTCTTCCAATTGAATAGTTTTCTCACAAGGCAGAAGTTGGACTAAGCCCATAGATGAAGTAAAAGGGAACTGACCTAGGTCCTGAAATGAGTCACAAGACAGTCAGTGTGGTTCTTCACTCAATTCCCATAATTAATCACTCACTGTCCTAATCCCCTCAAATCACTCAATGTGCAGCAGAAAATGAAAGTATTTCTTCCCCTTTGTAACTGAAGAAATTGAGGTTCAGGGAATGTAAGTGACTTGCTTAAGGTCATGCAACTAATAGGCAAAAGTAATATTTGAACCCAAGCCTTCTGTCTCCCTATTGAGCTCTCTTTATAATGTAGTAGGCCATCTAAGCCTATAAATATAGTTTGTGGTCATCTTTTTGGATTACTGAGTATTCTGTTCAGGAGTGTGCTGGTAAATGTTTAACAAACAGCTCTCCAAACAAAAACAAAACAATAACAGCCAAAAAAAGAATATTCCCATGGCATGCTTTGCAGTTTAATCTGCATTAATAATATTTTCTCCCTTACTTTCTTATGATTAGACAATCAACAAAACAATAAACAAAGCCTAATTGGCAGCATTTGCCAATTTCCCAGTTGTAAATGCTCACACTAAAATTTTAACAATTGGCTCTAACAAGTTGGTTTGAGCTAGCTCCAGCAACACTAACTCTTTTTCCTATGTCTTATCACCTGCCTTCTAGAATTCAAAACTATATTTGGGTACTTTTGTTACTCTTCTCCACACCCTACTCCTTTTTTCTTGTTTAGAGCCCTTTTAATCAGATCTGTTAGACACCAAGCATATAACATCCTCACAGATTTCACCCTGGCTGTCATTTCTACTTCCCAGTGCAATAGAAATAGAGCTGGACTAAAAGTCAGGAAACCTGACCCTCCATTTAACAGCTATGTGATCTTAAACAAGTCATAGGTCACAGACTCTTCATGCTGGAGAGGTTATTGAGTTCATCCCACCACTTGATGAATCCTCTCTTCAATATCATTGACAGGTGCCCATCCATTCTTTGCTCAAACCTTTCTAGAGATTTACCATCTCATGAGGCACCTAGCTGTCAAGAATGCTGGACTTAATGGCTTTTCTTTATGACAGACTTTCATATATTTGAGAATATTTAGTTACCATGTCTTCCATTGGCATTCTCTTTTGTGGTATTTTTTCACTTTATTTTTCTTACTTTTTTTTTGCAACATGGTTAATATGGAACTGAGTTTCACATGACTTCACATGTTCAATGGGTATCATATTGCTTGCCTTCTCAATGGGTGGGGGAGGCAATGGATGTCTTCAACAAGGACAAAACAGTATCAAGGTCAGTTACTGTACTATTTAACTATTTAACCTGAAAAAAAGCTACAAGCCAAACTAAAGTGTGGGGAGAGTTGGTTCACAACTTTTTGTTTGCAGATGATTGTGCACTCAGTATAGCTTCTGAGGCTGAGATGTAAGAGAGAAAAGATTGATTATCTGCCATTTGTGCTAATTTTGGCCTGACAATCAACACCAAGAAAATAGAGATTCTCTACCAGTCAGCACCACATCACCCATATGTGGAACCATCAGCTACAGCAAATAGAGAAAATTTGAATGCTGTGGATAAGTTCACTTAACTTGGCAGTATATTTTCCAGGGACATACACATAAATGATGAGGTTGAAACACACATTTCCAGAGCTACCTCACTGTTTGGGAGGCTCTGAAGGAAAGTGTGGGAGCCTTGTGCTGACCTCATTGTTGTATGCCTGTGAAACCTGCACCATATGTCAAGGCTATGCCAGAAACCCGAATTGCTTCCATTTGAATTGACTTAAGAAGATTCTGAAGATTACCTGGCAAGATAAGGTACCAGACACTGAGATCCTCTCTCAAGCTGAACTGCCAAACATTCAAACTCTACTACAGAAAGTTCAACTCTGATGGGCTGGCCACATAGCCCAAATGCCATATGTACATTTGCCTAAATGATTATTTTATGGGAAACTCATACAAGGCAAATACTCACATGGAGGTAGGATGAAGTAGTACAAGAACAGCCTTAAGGTCTCTCTAAAGAACTTTGCAAGGTGTCCCTAAAGTCTGCATATTTAGGAAATCTCATTAACTGTGCATATTTTAAAGAAATGTAATGAATGAAATTTTCAACATTTCTTTAATTAGCATAAATAAGATTTCATAGGAAGGCATAGGAGACAGGAAACCTCATCAATTAATTAAATTAAAATAATCTCATAAATACAGAAAATAGTCCCCAATAGCTAATGAAAATTTTTATTCCATATGAAATTGTCATGGCTAAAATTTATGCTAATTAAATAAAATGTTGAAAATTTTATTCATTTTATTTCTTGAAAATATGCCTAGTTAATGAGATTTCCTATGTGTCCAGACTTTAGGGACACCCTGTAGAATCAATTGCAAGAAATGAAAGATGCTGGTACAGGACCACCCAGCATGGCATGTCCACATCAAAAAAGGTGTTATGCTCAATCAACAAAACAGAAATGCAGTAACTCAAAGGAAACACAAGAAGAGCAAATCTAGAGACATTGCCAAATGGACTCTTTGTGCCTGACCTGTGGTAGAGCCTTCCATGCTCATATTGGACTAATCAGTCATAACTGAACACATGGTCCCTTGACCCCAATATTGTGATGTCATTGGTCCTCTTCAAGTACAAAGGATAAAAAACAATGCTCCAGTTTGTCTATGCCCCACTTAAAAGCAAAGACAATGAAATAAGTTTGTATAGGCAGGATTGAGGTAATAAAAGAAAGCAAGGTGGGGAAGGGGTAGGGAGGTATAGCAAAAATAAAGGCACTACCTGCCATCATCTTAGAGTGTACAAGAGAAAATAAGTGCCTGACTCCATAGGTGTTTAATATATACATGCTGGTTGATTGATTGATAGGAGATACAAGCAAATTGTAATGGCACTGAATGATAAACTTCAGATCATGGAAATGTTCTTTATGGAATTATTTGAAGAACAGGTACAGAAATCCACATGACACACCAAATACCAGAATAAACTAACCAGTGCAGTAACCTAAAAATAGTTTTTTATTTAATGGGAGCATTGGCTAAGGGGAGCCCACTCCTTAGACCATGTGCTAACTACTGCCAATCTAAGTGGAGGCTTGGTGAGCCTGTGTCCAGAAATGCATGATGGAGGGTCTTTCCCCTCCCCTCCCTGTCTTCCATTCAGAGGATGAAACAGATACCCTGTGACTGATTCCTATCAACTTATTGTAGTAAGAGTGATTAAAAAGTCACTTAATTGGTTGCTGAGTGAAATGTTCAAACATATAAAAGGCTCAAACACACAAACTCTTTCTTCTTCCCTGGTGGCAAATGAGAAAGAATTGCTATAAGCCTCTGAGTCTGAGAATTATTAGCAACAGCAAAAGCAGCAGCAGGTGGCCCCTGACTGCCTTAGCTCCCCACCCTGCCACCATGTGGCTACAAATGCATGATATTACTGCTTCTGAATCTGTCCTGTTTATTCTCTCCTAATCTTAAATGAAGAGGCATCAGAGATGGAACAGACCAGGTTACAACCTTGTGAGCTCATTCAAGGTGTATCATGATAGCTAGTAGGGATGGGCAGATCAGGTGAGGGTTTGGGGGAGATGGGAGAGGCATAGGCATGGTTCTGTACAGTAAAGAAGCAACTAGAGTAAGACTGAATAGTAGTGAGAGTGGGAATTTGGTGGAGAAGATAGGATGGAATTAGGTCACTTGTACACACAGAGTTTGCCTTGGCGAAAAGGGCCACTTCTTCATGTGCTGCAGGGATGTAGGAGGAAGTAATGGGGGAAGGCCTCCAAGTGATGCCAGTTGAGATTATGTAACACAAATTCATAGTCAAACCATTCAGCATGGTTTTTTGACTTCCAGGAGCATGTGAATAGGAATAAAGGCACCCAGGGATGAAGAGAATGTGGAAAGGGCAAAGTGTGACCTTATTTTGAGGAGGATATTTTTATACTTCAGTTCTTGCTGTAGCTTTTTTAGTAAATATCACTTTCTTAGAACTAATTGCAGGGCAGGTAGGTGGCACAGTAGATAGAATGCCAGGCCTGAACTCAGGAAGACTCCTCCTTCTGTGTTCAAATATGATTTCAGACACTGTCAAATCTATAAGAATACAAATCATTCCCCAAATGGTAAATAGTGGTAGTTTTCCAATGAAGAAATCAAAGCAACTTTTGGTCCTATGAAAAAAATGTTCTAAATCATTACTGATTAGAGAAATGCAAATTAAAACAACCTTGAGATATCATTTTGCACCTATCAGATCATCTAAAAGGACTGAAGGGAAAAATGACAAATGTTGGAGGGAATGTGGAAAAACTGGGATACTAATACATTGTTGGTGGAACTGTGAACTATTCAACCCTTTTGGAGAACAATCTGTAATTATACCAAAAGAGTTATTAAACTGCCTATATACCCTTTGACGAAGTAATACCACTACTAGATCTGTTTCCCAAGGTGATTAGGGAAAGAGGAATATTTATAACAGTTCTTGTGCTAGCAAAGAACTGGAGACTGAGGGCATGTCCATCAATGGGGGAATCGCTAAAAAGTTGTGGTATATAATCATGATGGAACACTATTCTGCTATAAGAAGGGAGAAAGTTGATCATCATGCACAAAATAATGAAGAGCAAAATAAGAAGAATCAAGAGAACACTGTATACAGTGACAGTAATATTGTTTTAAGAGCAACTTTGAGTGACTAAGTCATTTTGATTATTATTAATACCAAAATTGACTGCAAAGGACATACATTGATACTTTTTTTAAGTATCAACATCCAGAGAAAGAACTGATAAATAGAAGTATGTATAGAATGGATTTATATATACACACATATTTGTGTCTAATGGTAGCCATCTCTAGGTTGAGGGGGAAGGGAAGAAAAGAAAAAAAAGAAGAAAAAAGTTATATAACTTTATTACATATTTAAAAGGAATAATAAGTTGCACATAATGCAGTTCCATGTGTAATCATCTTTTTTTCTATTCTACTATGTTATAGAAATACTTTTTTATTTCTTAAGTTCAGAATAAATTTTTTTAAACAAATGCTTTATTAACTTCTGTTTTACATCATTCATTTCCGCCAGATTTTGAGTTACAATCATTTTCCCCCCGTTATTCCCTACCCAACCTCCCAGAATAGCAGTCCCACAAGATATCACTTCCTCCAATCTGCTCTCTCCCATACCTTCTCCCATACCCCCTTCGACTTTTCCATTAGAGGAAGGTGGATCTTTGTGTCCCAATGCCTGCACATCTTATCTCCCAATTATAAGCAAAAGAGTATTAATAATAGTGTTTATATATATTTGAAACATTTAATGTTAAGACCTCGAATTTCAGATCCATTTCCTTCCTCCCTTGTCACCCATTCCCTCTGGGAAGATAAGTAATTCAGTATATGTTGTACATGTCTAGCTATGCAAAACATTATCATAGTAGATATATTGTACAAGGCTGCTTATAATTCCATCCCACTCATCCCACCCCCACCTGGTCCATTCCCTACATGATCCTGTCCCTCTTCTATAGTGGGTACTTCCAACCTCCCCTCCCCCCAAGGATGCCCTCCCATCCATCATCCCTCCTCTCATCCCCCTTCCCCCTATTCTGCTGCAGGTTGAGATATCTCATTTAGTATGTATGTCATTCTCTCCCTGAACCAAATTCAATGAGAATGTGGTTTTGCCTTTTGCCTTCCTATTCTCCCCCTCCCTTGCAACCACTTCCCCTTGCTTCTTCTACATGAGATTGTTTACCCTACCCTGTCTCTCCCCATCTCCTCTTGCCACTTTCCTCTCTCACCTCATCATTTCATCCCTTGAGTATTCTCCCTTCCCAACAAATTCAACCTATGCCCTCTATCCATATATAACTGTAACCATATACACACACATTCACATATGTATTCGTATGACCACACCCCCTTCTTCCATTATTTTCATAGTGGGAAGATATCATCAGTCACAGATATTGCTTTTCCATATAGGAATGTAAATAGTTCAACTTTGATAAGTTCCTTTTGATTTCTTTTCCCTGATTACCTTCTCAGGCATCTCTTGCTTCTTCTGTCTGGATGTCAAATTTTCTATTCAATTCTGGTTTTTTCCTCAAGAATGCTTGAAAGTCCTCTAATCCACTGAATGACCATATTTTCCCCTGAAACAAAATACTCAGTTTTGCTGGGTGGGTGACCCTTGGGTTCATTCCCAGTTCTTTTGCCCTCTGGAATATCATATTCCATGCCCTTCAATCCCTCAGTGTAGAAGCTGCCAGGTCCTGGGCTATTCTGATTGTGTTTCCACAATATTGAAATTGTTTCTTCCCGGCTGCTTGTAGTATTTTCTCCTTGATCTGGGGATTCTGGAACCTGGCTATAATATTCCTGGGAGTTTTCTTTTTGGGATCTTTTTCAGGAGGTGATCTGTGGATTCTTTCAACCTCTATTTTGCTCTCTGGATCTAAAACATCAGGGCAATTTTCCTTGAGAACTTCTTGAAGGGTGATTTCTAGGTTCTTTCTTTGATCATGGCTTTCAGGTAGTCCAATAATTTTAAATTGTCTCTCCTGGATCTATTTTCCAGGTCAGTGGTTTTTCCCATGAGATATTTCACATTGCCTTCTACTCTTTCGTTTGTTTGGATCTGCTTAACAGCATCTTGATTTCTCATAAAGTCATTAGCTTCCATTTGCTCCAGTCTAACTCTGAAGGAATGAATCTCCTCGGTGAACTTTTGAGATTCTTTTTCCATCTGGAAAAATTTGGCTTTTTAAGGCATTCTTCTCCTCATTGCCCTTTTGGGCCTCCTTTGCCATTTGAGTTAGTCTATTTTTTTAAGGTGTTGTTTTCCTCAGTCAGGCTGTTGACCTTCATTTCATACTTTTCCTGCATCCTTCTCATTTCTCTTTCCAATTTTTCCTCCACTTCTCTTATTTGATTTTTAAAGTCCTTCTTAAGGTCCTCTATGGCCTGCAACCCGCTCATGTTTTCCCTTGGGGCTTTTGGAGCAGGACTTCTGACCTCACAGTCCTTTTCCCACTCTATGCCCCCAAAATAGGAGTTTAGGGTTGCATTTTTCTGTTTCCTTTGCCTTGGCATGTTGCCACTTAATTACTTGACTTTTAGGCTTGTTGCCACACTATGGCTTTAAGGCCAGCTAGAGGAATTTTCGTCCCGAACGTGTGGGGGGCAACTTCCGTTTCTGGCAAGCTGTAAACCCACCCACGACTTCCACCCTAGATCACAATCCAGATCCAGGGAGGTTAAAGCAAGAGCGATTACCCCCCAAGACTGAGCGTTGGATCTCCCTACAATTTGCAGGCTGGGAGCTGGAGCTGCCTCTGAAAACTACAAAATGGCGTGTCTCCTCAGTGGCTTCTAGCCCCCAGGGGAGGGAGCCGACGCATTCCCCCAAATACTGGTCCCAAAGTCCAAAGGACACTAACCTCTTACTTTGTCCTAGGCATGTCTATGTTGATAATTCTGGAGTCACCACAGCTGCTGGTGTTCTGGGGTCTCTCCAGCCGGCCGCTGGCCCTGCCGCCCTGGGGCTAAAACTTCGGCTCACGAGGACCTCGGCTCCGCTCAGCTCGGCTCCCGCGCTCTGCATGCTGCCCGCTGCCGGCTCCCAGACCACTGCGCTGGTCCTTCCTGCAGGGCTGCTGGGCTGTCCTCAGCGGGAGGTTAGCTTCTCTGTGTTGTTCTGTGGGTGCTGGGGCTCCAGAAGTTGTTCAGAGTCCCCTTTTACATAGTTTGGGGGGAATCTGGGGGCAGAGTGGCTTGGATGAGCTGTTTCTACTCCGCCATCCAGAATAAATTTTTTAGATGACTTTTTTTTGAGGAGGGAAGGCAAGGCAACTGGAGTTAAGTGACTTGCCTAAGGTCACAGGGCTAGTAAGTGTCAAGTGTCTGAGGTCAGATTTGAACTCAGGTCCTCCTGATTCCAGGGCTGGAGCTCTATTCACTGCACCACCTAGCTGCCCCAAGGATAAATTTTTTTTAAATTCTTTAAAAAGCCGGGGGCGGGGGGAGGCAGCTAGGTGGCACAGTGAATAGAGCACCAGCCCTGGGGTCAGGAGGACCTGAGCTCAAACCTGGCCTCAGACACTTAACACAAAAATTAGCCATGTGACCTTCAGCAGTCACTTAACCCCATTTGCCCTCCAAAAAGCAAAAAAAAAAGAAAAAGAAAAAGAAAAAAGTAATGAAATGGCAAACCAATCCAATATCTTTGCCAAGAAAACTCCAAATCGGGTCCCAAAGAGTCAGATAGAAGTGATTTACAAAAGACATCAGGAAGATACTAATTAAGCAGATTGATATTGGGGAAAATATACTGGACTGAGGCTTATGATAAAATAGCACTGGAAACCATCATTCTTCCTCTAGCATTACATCTAGAAATCTAAGGGGAGGAAGAGCCACACTCTGAGGATATAACATACCAATTCAAACTGGGGTTAGGAAAGTGAGCCTAGAGTCTGACAACAAAACAAAATCAGAAAAAACTGGAAGAGAAAATACCATATCTGAACATGGAAAAATAGTCTCTTTTGTCAACTGAATGTAATAGGAAAAACTGAGAAATGACTGACATTCTAAGATTTATAGTTTGAAGGGACAATAATTTCCTTTAATCATTGAAACTGATTTAGACTCTCTGTCATTAAACCAGCAGGCAAACTTGAATCATTCCTGGGAAAAGACATACATAGAAAGCAGGAGAGGAAGGAGGGTGAACTACAAGAGCTGAGCAACAGAGTGCATCCTCAGACCCACTCAGGACTGAGCCTCAGAGGGGGAAAATGGCACAGAAGCAATGGACAAAAAGAGAAGAGACCTGAGCTCTTTTTTAAAAGGGCATGATCCAGCTGGGTTACTGGGTCCCTTTGAGCATTTTGGAACAAGAACTCAGAGTGAAGCTGTAAACTGAAGAAAGCTCCAAAGTACTTTTTTTTTTTTTACCAACTTCCCTTGCCTGCTCCTGTCCAGTAACAGGCATTAATATTTCCTCTATTCCCTTTTATGTAAGCATCTTTTTAAGTGCAGACCTGACCATGTCATTTCCTCCTACTCAGTAAACTTCAGTAGCTTCCTATTACCTCTAGAATCAAACTCCTCTATTTACCTTTTAAAGTCCTTTTCAACCTGTTCCCAACCTTTCTAATCTCATTGTGTACATTATTTCCCCTCCCATACTCTGTGATTCAACCAAACTGACCTTATCTCTTTTCCTTGTACACAGACACAGTATCTCCCATGTTCTTGCCTTTGAACTGGCTGTTCCCCCATTTCAGGAGCTCACTCCCTCCTCATTTCCAACTCACAGAATCCCTCTCTTCCTTCAAGACATAGCTTTCCATGTGAAGTCTTTCCTGATCTCCAGTAACTGCTAGTTACAAGTACCCTCCCTCTCAAACTATTTTATATTTAACTACTTTGTATTTATTCCATTTATTCTACATATGCTGATATATAGGGCTATTTTATTAAAATATAACATTTAAGTGTTAGTTTCCTACAAGTAGCTATTATTTCACTTGTATTTGTCTAGTGCTTGGCGTGTAGGAAGTGTTTAATAAATAAGTGTACATTAATTGATACTTTTTGATCAATGTCATTATCAAAAAGAGATCAGGGACCGCTAGGTGGCGCAGTGAGTAAGAGCACTGGCCTCAGAGTTGGGATGACCCGAGATCGAATCCAGCCTCAGAAAATGAGCACCCACACATAAATAATGACTAGCCGTGTAACCTTGAGCAAGTTACTTAACCCCAATTGCTTTAAAAGAGAGAGAGAGAGAGAGAGAGAGAGAGAGAGAGATCAAAGGAAGAGGGAAAGCATGTACAAAATATTACATGTACAAAAATATTCATTGCAGCACTTTTTGTTATAGCAAAGAACTGGAAACTAAAGGGGTTCCCATCAATTGGGGAATGGATGAACAAATTATGGTACATGAATCAATGGAATAGTATTAGAAGCCATTAGAAAGGAAGAAATAAATGGAGTCAAAGAAATCTTGGAAGACTTATATGAACTGATGCAGAATAAAATGAACAAGACCAGGAAAATCA
Organism: Gymnobelideus leadbeateri; assembly: GCA_011680675.1. Taxonomy (NCBI): domain Eukaryota; kingdom Metazoa; phylum Chordata; class Mammalia; order Diprotodontia; family Petauridae; genus Gymnobelideus; species Gymnobelideus leadbeateri. The sequence goes on from WOXC01001369.1 coordinate 42,118, forward strand.
TTTATAGAACTAGAAAATTATTTTTAAAAAAACAATAATTTTGAAAGATTTAAAAACTGTGACCAACCAGAACTCCAAAAGACTGATGGTTAAGTATGCTTCCCACTTCTTAGCAGAGAGATGATGGCCTGTAAATGCTGAATAAGACATTTTCAGATAGGACCAATATGTAGGCTTGTTTTGCTTGATTGTACTTACTTGTTTGAGAGATTAGGGATTTTTGTAAGGGAGGGGAATGGTGGAGGTAGAGGAACTCGATAGAGATGTCAAAAAAGAGAAAGAAAGAAACACCAAAAAAAAGTTAATGGATGGAAGGTTCAAAAGAGACAAGTAGGATAGCTTCAGACCTAATGTGTTGAAATTACATAGATATACATACATAAATATGTACCTGTGTATATATATATATATATATATATATATATATATATATACATATATATATGTGTGTGTGTGTGTGTGCATATATGCACACACACACAAATATACAAATTATATGTATCAATAACTAGCTAAATGGAAATGGAATGCTAGTTGGTGGTTAAGGAGGAGGTAAGGAAACACACCTGAAATAGGGGTTTCATACACTATGATCCTCTTTTTCTGTTCTTTGTATAAGTAGGTATTGATATTGTTAATGTTTATCAATTTTAACATAATAAAAAATTAAAATTAAAATCCTAAAAAGATAAGAATATTAAAAGATGTTATATGTTAAAATTAAAATATTTCTAGATATAAAATGGAAATCAAATAACTGATAGAAATGATTAACAAATCTAAAATCTAGTTATTTGAAAAGACTAATAAAATTGATAAATATTAATAGTAAAATCAATAAACATGATTTAATAAAGAAAGGAAAATCAAATGGACAAAATAAAAAAAGGAAACAAGTAATATCATAACAAAGATGAAATGAAATTATCAGAATTTTCTATACACAATTACATGATAGCTATTACAAATACATCCAGAATTTTTTAAAATATGTAATAGTTCACAACGATATAATGCCAAAGGAAATAGAACTTGAAATAAATATCTTAACCCAATTTCAGAAAAATATATTGAACAATAAAGAAGCTAACAAAAACAGGGGAAAATTCTTCATCTAGGTGGATTTATAAGTAAATTTTATCAAATGTTTAGGGAGGAATTAACACCTACACTATGTAAATTATGTTTAAAGTTAGCCTGCTGGCACAGTGGATAGAGCATTGGACTTGAATTCAAGAATCTGACCTCAGACACTTACTAGCTGTCTGATCCTGATTAAGTCACTTAACCTTCCTCAGCCTCAGTTTCCTAACCTGTAAAATGGGGGTAATAATAACTACAATCTGTAACTCATACTGAACTTGAAAACCCAATAAAACCCCTAGATATCTTTTTCATAAAAATTGTTGTTTATTGTTGTTCAGTAGTATCCGACTTTTTGTGACCCCATTTAGGTTTTCTTGACAAAGATACTGAAGCAGTTTGCCATTTCCTTCTCCAACTCGTTTTACAAATGAGGAAACAGAGACAGAGTAAGTGACTTTTCCAAGGTCACACAGAAAAGTCCATCTACAATAAGTGCTTCTACTTTCTTTTCTCTCTTTTATTCTTAACATCTTACAACCTGGCTTTTGACCTCATCATTATACCAAAACCTCTCTCTCCAAAGTTACTAACGATTTCTTAGTCGCCAAACCTAATGCCTTTCCTCAATCCATATTCTCTCTGGTCTACCTTTGCAGATCTTTGACACTGTTGATCACTTTTTCCTCCTTGAAACTCTCTCTTATTAACATATTTAATAAGTCTTCATTAAAGTGCCAAGTTTGGTGCTAGGAACTGGGTATATGAAGACAAAAGTGAAATAGACCCTGCCTTTGAGGAGCTGCCATTTATCTGGTTGGGAGAGTGAAGGGTACAACATGATCCCATATAAGAAACCATAAAGTATATGCTAAATAATTTCAAGGGGTAAAGAATGTGCTTATATCAATAAAGGCCTCTTATAAGAGGTAGCTCCTAAAGTGTACTTTTGTTTTGTTGTTGTTGTTTAATAATATTTTATCCCCCCCCCCACCAATTACATGTGAAAGCAATTTTAACATCCTTTTTTTTTTAATTCTGAATTCCAAACTCTCTCCCTTTCTCCCCTCATCACTCCTTGTAGCAGCAAGCACCCCAACATCCCCAGAGTGGCTGCCAACACAGGTTCTTAGATCTGCTTTTCAAAAGGAAAGCAACTCAAAATGGGTTAACAAGCTTACTTTAATCAAACAAACATACATTACCTAGTTCAGGGGAAAAGGTCAGCACCCGAACTTCAGAGTTACAGAACTTACAGATCAAACAGACAGGCTTCCAAACTGTCCTACCATTATATCAATACCAAATCACAGTTACCAGAGAGGGAAGCATCAGCATCTGGGTTTTCAAAGCCGGGGGGCTCTCAACAACGGCTTCCCAGAGTCTCATCTGGTCAAATCACACAACACTTCTCAAAGTGAGCCCCAAAGCAAAGCCTCTCCTCAGGGCTTATATAGCCTTCTCTTGGCTCAGAGAATGTAACAACCTCCTTGACCCACTGCCCAATCACAAAGTATCAAGGTGTGGGCTTTCCTGAAAAATAAGCCTCCCACCACAGGCTCCAGGTGCACTTAAGCTAGGGGCAGGGAAGATCTTTAAATCTGCATTTCCATTACACTCCTTAAGACAGTAGGCAATCTGATATAGGCTATACATGTGCAATCAGGTTCAACATATTTCCACATTAATCATTTTGGGGAAGAAAAGAAAAGAAGGAAGGAAGGAAGGAAGGAAGGAAGGAAGGAAGGAAGGAAGGAAGGAAGGAAGGAAGGAAGGAAGGAAGGAAGGAAGGAAGGAAGGAAGGAAAGAAGGAAAAAAGAAAAAGAATATGCTTTAGTCTGTAATTCAGACTCCATCAGTTCTTTCTCTGAAGACAGATAGCATTTTTCAACATGAGTCCCTTGGGATTGTCTTGGATCATTCCATTGCTGAAAATAGCCAAGTCATTCACAGCTGATCATTGTGCAGTATTGCTGTTACTATATATATTCTGCTCACTTCACTCTGTATCAGTTCATGCAAGTCTTTACAAGTTTTTCTGAAATCATCCTGTTCATCATTTCTTATATATACTGATGATTTTCAAAGCTCCCTTTCTTGCCCCTTCTCCCTGTCTCTCTGCTGACCCCCAATATCATGTCTTTCCAGCCACCTTTCAGACATCAAAAACTCAAGGTAATCTTGCAACAGAAGCACCCGGCAGCATCCAGGGGAGTAGAAGTCTAGCTTCTCTGTCAAGTTGAATCAGTTATTAAGAGGAGTCAGGAGCCTAGGAAATGGAACTGGGATCCTTTTGGGAAGATGGCAAGCCTCAGAGTCAAGATTCAAGTTGCTAGGGTATGGGTTCAAGTTCTACCCAAAAGTACATAACAGCACCCTAGGCAAACATGTTAACTCCTAAAGCTGAAGGAAATTGGGACTGCAGTGAAGCAAGATCTAGTTTAAACTCCCAAACCAAGATTGCTAGAACACTACAAGGACATCAGTAGCCCTGCAAAACTACAGCATCAGACCCAGGAGTGGCTCCTCCTCATTCCTGCCTTGGCCATGTGTATTCCCCAGTCTTTGCTTTTCTACTTGTGAACACTATCGGCATTGACTTTTTTTCATCAGTACTGCTGAATGCATTTGTGGGGAAGTGCATCCAAGGTTTCTGAGGGAAATTAATAATAACAATAATAGCTACACCTTATGTAGTGCCTATTAAGTGCCAATTTGATCTCACAACAACCCTGGGGGGTATATTCTATTATTATCTCTACTTTACAGATGAGGAAACTAAGGCTAACAGAGGTTAAAGTGACCAAGGTCACAAAGTCAGGAAGTATCTGAGGTCATATTTGACTTTTGGTCTTCCTGACTCCAAGGTCAGCTTTCTATACATCATGGGGCCACCTATTGTTACAACAGCTTAGAGTGGTCAAGCCCTTCTCTGAATTCTGAGATTAGTTGAACTGTACCCTTAATTGAAGCAAGTAAGGATTTTCTGAGAGAGGAATAATTTGTATGGTGACAATAACATTCAAGAGAAGAAAACAACTTCTAATGATTTTAGAATTTTAATCAACACAATGATAAACCACAAGCCCAAAAGAATGAAAAGAAACATGTCACTCGATTCCTTGACAGAGTGGTGATAAACTTCAGATAGAGAAAAACACACATTGTCAGTCAAGGCTAAAGTGGAAATATGCTTTTGCTGGACTATGTGGATATGTATCAAGGGATAAATTTTTGGGGTTTAGAAAATGTGCTTAATGGAGGATAGTGGGAGGGGAAGATCAATTTTAAAATACTTGGCGCTTGAAAATTTTTAAAATAAATTTAAAAGGAAAAAATTACCAGAGTTTTAATGCCCACAAAAATAAAATATGATTAAAGCCAAGTTAAAAAGCAAACAAGCAAGCAAAAGACAATAGAGACACTGTTAACGGGGGAAAGAATGATACAGAGCAAATAGTATGTTGTGTACATATGTGTATACATATACACATATGTACACACATGTATGTCTATATGTGTGTATATTACTATATATGCATATATATGCACACATATATACATCCATACATGTACATATTTTTCCTGGTCTAGTTTTTAAAGAAAGTTTTAAAATCCTTTTGGGACTTTTATTTTATTTTATTTTTTATTTTTTTGGCAGGGGGGAAGGCAGGGGTTAGGCTGTCCCAACAGCAAATTAAACTGTGCAGAATTTCAAGGTTTAAAATTACCTCAGAAGTTACCTTGCCCAACCTGTACCTAAGCAAGCACCCATTCTAAAACAATCAAACAGATGATCATCTAATCTTTGCCTTAATTTCAGAGCTCCCTGAATCAGGGATAAGCCACTAGCTCCTAAGGCAGGCTGGACTACTTTGGGATAGCTTTAATTGTGGGAAAGTATTTCTGCGTATTGAGCTTAAATTTCCTCCTCTGAAACCTCCAGTCATTACTTTTAATTGGGCTCTCTGAGGTCAAATGGACCTAATCTAATCCCTCTGATTAAATGAGATCATATTTATAAAGTGTTAAACAATGCCTGACATATGGCTATATAATGCTTTTCCCTTCCCTTCTTCCACATGCCAATCATCCTAAATGCAGAAAGACAGTACTTAGGTCTTCAAGTCTTGGTTTTCATAGGCTAAGTACCTGCAATCCCTTCAACCACGGTTTAGATCAGGCCTGCACAACATACCACCTGCCAAAGGATTTTCAGCAGCCCACAAAAAATGTGGGATGTAAAAGAAAGTTAAAATGTAAGGCATGCTTTGTCCATGCCCTGCTTAACATGCCTACCACTAGTCACTATTGTGCTTGTCATGTAACTTGGTCGGTGGGTTGCCACTGCCTGCTCTCTCCTGTTTGTCACGTGACTTGTGGCAACCAACTATCCTCAGTCTGTCTCTAGTCTGAGAGGAGTGAGAGTCGTATCTTTTCATTGTGTTTTCAGTCATTACTGGCCTTGATCAGGGACGAAGTGAGCGAAGCCACCCGCCAATGCAGCCGATGCCCACTGTGTGACGAGTGGCAACGACATAGGACTTCTTCCCCTCCTTTGCTGTGTGGCCACTCTCCAAGTTCATGAGTGTCTGGCACTGTCTCCAAGGTCAGACGCTCAGTTCACTATTCCTTTGTGAGCAGCGCAGTGTAGACTTTTTGGTTCTAACATTAAAGTTTTGGGGGTGACTATAATATGGGTGATAAAAAGAAACAGAAGATCAAATCAGAACATTGAGTGTTTAATCCAGAGTGGACAAATGGACTTGTTTGTCTACACAAGAGACAAAATATTGTGCCTTATTTGCCTGGAAGTCATAACCATTCTGAAGGAATACAATCTTCCCTGCCATTTCAGATCAAAACATTCTGACTTAAGCAAATTGGACACCAATGAAAAACAAATGAAAGTGTCCAAATTGCTGAAAAATCTCAGTGGGGAGCAATGGTTTTTCAAGAAAGTAAAATCAGAAAATAAGGCAGCCGCTAAGGTTGGTTTTCAGATTTCTAAAGAAATCAGTTTCAAACATGATTCCAGAGTAAGATAAACTGATTGCTGACAAGAAGTGTAATACATCCCATTAACTAAACATAAACAGTAAAGAAAACCCTGAAAAATATATTAGAAGTTATACCACTTAGCAAAGTATTTTTAACAATGGGATTTCGTGATAAATAAAAATCTTGAGTAATAAGTACAATTAATTGATATTAATCAAAATTTCCCTTTTTTAAAATATGGTTTATTTGCAAAATAGTTTAATCATTAATTACACCTTTACTTGGAAAGTGAGCTGCTAAAAAACGATCTGTGGCCTGAAGAAGTTTAGCCTATTTTAATTTTGGCACCTATCTACTGCCAAGTTGTGCAGGTCTGGTTTAGATGCAGGGGTGTGTACTGGTAATTGTTTAACAATTGGCTCTCTCTTTTCAAAAAATGTATGCATGGGGTGGCTAGGTGGCCCTGGAGTCAGGAGGACCTGAGTTCAAATCTGACCTCAGATACTTGACACACTTACTAGCCGTGTGATCTTGGGCAAGTCACTTAACCCCACGGCCCTTCCTCCCCCTCCAAAAAAAAAAGCAAAAAAAAAAATGTATACAATGACATACTTTGAAGTTTAAACTGAATCACTTTCTTAAGTCTAGAGCAGGGGTAGGGAACCTGTGGCCTCAAGGCCATATGTGGCCCTGTAGGCCCTCAAGTGCATCCCTTTGACTGAACACAAACTTCACAGAACAAATCCCCTTAATAAAAGGATTTGTTCTGTAAAACTTGGACTCAATCAAAAGGCCTCACCCAAAGACCTAGAAGGCCACGTGTAATCATGAGGCCCCAGGTTGCCCACCCCTACTCTAGACAACAAAATAACAAGATGTCAAATCTTATACTGAAAATTTAACAACTGTATCTGGTGAGGTGAGCCTGTAGGAAAAGGCTCTAGCCCCCTCTACTGCTAATATTGTACACTCTCTAGGCCCTTCACTACTTCAGTTACGCTCTCTTGAATGCCTTTCAGTTTGCCAATGTCAATTCTTAAAAGTAGCCTCTATAATTGAATCCAATACTAGAGATGTCACTAGACCACACAGTGTAAAGAGGTACTGTTGTTATTCAGTCATTTCAGTCGTGTCCGACTTTTCATGTCCCTATCTGGGGTTTTCTTGATAAAAACACTGGAGTGGTTTGCCATTCCCTTCTCCAGCTCATTTTACAGATGACGAAACTAAGGCAAATAGGGTTAAATGACTTGCCCAGGGTCACACAGCTAGTAAGCATGGGGGGCCAGATTTGACCTCAGGCCTTCCTGACTCCAGGCCTGGCACCACATAGCTGCCCTAGAGAGTTACTATTATCTCCCTATTCCTTTACATTTAATATAACCTAAACTCACATTTTGGGTGGCAGGAGGGTGGGTGGGTTGCTGCTATATTACCCTGTTGAATCATACTGAGTTTTCAGTTCAATAGAACCCCCAGTTTTGGAATAACAGTTTTTCAGAACTGTTATCTAGTCTTGTACCCATGAAGCCAATTTTCTTGACCCAAATATAAAGCTTTGCATGGCTGCTTATTAAATTTCATCTCATTAGATTTGGCCCAATGGTCTAGCCTATTGGGAACTTTTTGGATTTTGACTCTGCTATCCATTATGTTAGCTATCTACCCTATCTCTGGGTCATCTTAAAATTCAGCAATCATGGCATCTCTGTCTTTATCTGTCACTGATAATGATTTTAAACAGGACAGGGCCAAGAACAGATTCCTCAAGGCACTCCATTAGAAATCTCCCCCTTCCTAATTTATTGTTGTTCAGTCATTTTTCAGTTGTGCTGTAATCTTTGTGATCCCATTTGGGGTTTTCTTGGCAAAAATGCTGGAGTGGTTTGCTGTTTCCTTCTCCAACTCATTTTACAGATGAGAAAACAGAAGCAAATAGGGTTAAGTAATTTGACCAGGGTCACACAGCTAGTAAGTGTCTGAGGCCAGATTTGAACTCACAAAGATGAGTCTTCCTTACCCCAGGCCCAATATTTTATCCACTCTGCCACCTAGATGCCCCTAATTGCACCATTATGACCTCTTTCTGGGTCTAGCCATTCAAACATTTCTGGATCCACTCGATTGTGTGTGCTAGGGCTTATTCTATACTAAGAAACTGTCTATTGGCCCAACTCATAATACATAACAATATATGAAGTACTGAGCAAAAGGCCCAGAATGAATGTTAACCTGTTCACTATACCTAGAAGTGTGGAAACTGAGACGTGAGTATTAAGAATTAAATCAGAAAATTCAAATAGCAGATAAACTTTAGGACCTTTTTCTTGGTTTTGCCCCATCAGCCATCTTGAGATCATGACCACCTGTGTAAAGGACAAGTTCCTGGGTTCTGGGAAAATGTCTTAGGGTCCAGTCAAGGCCATGAAGAGTGGAGAAAGACAAAAAGAACCCACCAATCATCTTCTGAAAGGAACCCCAAAAGGAAAAGTCCTAGAAATGTCATAGGCAAAATCCAGTTCCCACATCAAAAGAAAAATTATTGTAGGCATCTAGAAAGAAACAATTCAACTTGGTCATTGTTTGAGCCCTGATTAGTTCAGAGTTGATATAAATAGCAATTGTTTCTATTTTGGCCAGAAACCCTGAAGGTCTTGCCCTTCCAGATTGATTTTTTTTAACTAGGTCAAAAAGGCCATTCTCTGCCTCATTTCTTACCTAGCCTTAATCACTGAAAAGGCATTGCCTCAGTCAGACTGAGACCTGTTAAAGACCTTAGCTTAAAAAGGCCAAGGTCTCCCACTAAAGCCGGGGCCATATCCAATTGTCCTGATCTATATCTTGCCACTGGACCCAGAAGGCTCCAGAGGAGAAAGTGAGGCTGGTGACTTTGCACTTTGCACACTTAAATCCAATTTATTTGCAAGTCATGGCATCACCTCCCTGATGTCATGGTCCTCTTCGAGAATGAAGAACAAACAACAACAAACTTGTAAAGCTCGATATAATCCTACAAGGGGAAAACAGATCTTTAATGGAATGGAGGACTTTCAGGCACTTTTGGTGAAAAGGTAAAGGCTGAGTAGAAATTTTGAAATTGAAACATAAGAGCTAAAAGAACCTAGGAAAGCAGATTTTTTTAAGCAATTAGAAGAATCCACATGATGATATACTGTTAAACATTCTCCCTTTCCCTTTAGAATTTTAATGTCTTTTTTTTTTTTTTTTTGTCAAATGTTAAGTTTATTGAAGTCTCCTTTGGAGCTTTTAACTTGCTGGGCATTCGACAGCACCACTATTGATGTCATCAATGACATCATGAGGATGTCGGCCATCAATGTTGCAGCCCACAGACTGGGCTGTCCCAAGTATCTCTTTAATGGTTCCAGAGAGATCTCTTGCCAAGGACCGGTGTCTCATCTGCCGAGCAATGCTGACAATCTCTTCAAAAGTGATGTTTCCATTGTGTTTAATATTTTTCTGCATCTTTCGGTCCCTCGGAGGTTCCTTTAGGGCTTTAATGATCAAGGCTGAGGCAGAAGGTACAACCTCAATCTGAGCCTGTCTGTTCTGAATGGTAAGCTTCACTGTGATCCTTAACCCTTTCCAGTCACCGGTTGCCTTGGCAATGTCATCACCAACCTTTTTGGGAGACAAACCCAAGGGGCCAATTTTGGGGGCCAGAGCTGATGTGGCACCAACTTCACCACCAGTGCATCTTAAAAACACGACTTTAATTTCATTTGGGTCAAACTTGGGTGGCATGGCGGCGACGAAGGTGAAGACTTGGCCTGGACGCTGCGGGGTGGCTGCCGGTGTCGGATGAACCCGGATTCGGGACGACCGAAAGAAGTTGCACCTTCACCACCACGAGCTGGAAGCCAAAAGCGAATTTTAATGTCTTTAAAGGGTATTGAGGAATTAAGAAAGAAAAATAGAGGTCCTGGGGTGGGAATAAGGTAGATTGATTCCTTTCAGAGCACTTGAAAAGGAAAAAGAGAAAGGTTAGTCAAAAAGATGAGTACTCTAGTGTAGAAACAAGTAATAGAATAAAAAGGGATGGGTCACTTACTGTGTGATTCCAGTCAAGTCACCTGACCTTTCTCAGCTTCAATCTCCTCTTTGTAAAATGGAGAGTAACTATCTCACAGGGGATCAAGTGAGATAACATATTTAAAGCAATTTGCTAACTTTAAAGTGCTGTATAAATGTTAGCTCTTTGTTGTTGTTGTTATACATAAAAAGTATCTCCTAGAGTTTGGTATGGTACTTGAGAAGAATATACAAGGTGCAGAGATAAATATTTTGGATATGGCCATTGTATGTATTCACTTTTCTTGACTACATTTGTTATAAGGGCTTTTTCCCCCTTTCTTTTTCTAGGTTAGTTGGAGGGGAACAGAGAGAGAGGAAGGGTCCAGTGGAGGAAGGAATTCACAAAAGAGATGCCCCTACTCAAATAGAGTCATTGAAACTTTTTTTTTTAATGCACAGAACAGAATAAAATTCAGAAGTGTTTAGGTTTGGGGTTTAGGGGTCCTCGAAACCCTAAAATACTATATGCTGGGTCTTGCCAAATGAATTTGACTCAAGTCTTCTCTCAGCCAAAGTAAAACAAACTTTATTAAAGATTCATCATGATGGGTAGACTCTTAAGGAACCTAAGTATTTGTGATGCTTGTATTGATAAGTGGGCCAGAACAATCTGACAAAGACTGAGTCTGAGCTAGACTGGATTTCAGTCCCTTCATGGAGGCAAGATGGATCTTATACACAGAAAGACGGTGGGAAGGATGTAGGACGGGTCTAGGGAGGATCTTGAGGAGGAGTCTAAGGAAGATCTTGATGGGACTGGGGTCAGACTCAATAAACCAAGAGAAAGGGATTTTGATGGGATCAAGGGTGGGAAACAAACATTGGAGGGCTATCCTAGTTCAAGGGTCATCTCCTGAGAGAAACTGCAAAATGAAAACTCTCAAGAATATTATAGCCAAAATTCAGTGCTCCAAGGTCAAAGAAAAAATATAAGTAGGCAGAAAGAAAAATTTAGTTACTAAGAAACCTGACATAGTCAGGATCACACACAATTTAGCAGCCACAACTTTAAAGGAGTGTAGAGCTTGGAATATGATATTTCAGATGGCTACAGATCTAGATTTATAGCCAAGAATGACTTAACAACCAAAAATGAGCGCAGATAGCTCTTGCTTTACATAAGTGAACCATTTTCAGACCTCTATATAAAGCAATTTTTGTATAATGTAAATTTGCCAATAGATATGGAGAAGGAAGGAAGAGAAGTAGGAGTCACATGCCCTTAGAGGAAGGGGTCAGCACATGATTTAAGGACATGTGGGTGTAGGGGTGTAATGGGAATGTAAATTTATGTTGTTGCCATCTTTCTAAGATTGTATTATGTAAGATCTTCCCTGCCCCTAAGCCCTTTGATAGGCTTAAGTGCACCTGGAATCTGTAGCAGAAGGCTTGTTTTTCAGGAGATACTTTGTGATTAGGCAATGGGTCAAGAGGGTTGTTACATTCTCTGAGCCAGGAGAAGGCTATATAAACCCTGATGTGAGACTTTGTTTTGGGGCTCACTTTTAGAAGTGTTGTGTGATTTGACCAGATGAGACTCTGGGCAGCCGTTGAGAGCCCCCTGGCTTTGAAAAATCCAGATGTTGATACTTCCCTCTCTGGTAACTGACTAGGTATGAATGTAATGGTTGGACAGTTAGAGGTCTGTCTGCTTGAAATGTTTCTCTGTCTTGTAACTTCTGCTTGTAACCTGTCTGTATACTCTGAAGTTCGGGGTGCTGACTGAAACCCTGAACTAGGTAAATGATACGTTTGATTGAAGCAAGATTGTTAACCCAGTTTGAGTTGCTTTCCCTTAGAAAAGCAGATCTAAGAAACTGTGTTGGTAGCCACCCTGGGGATGCTGGGGTGCTTGCTGCTACAAGGGGACAGAGAAATAAGAGCAGGAGGAATACACAGGGATCAGCCATGGCTGGAAATGAAGCCTGGCTGGAAATGAAGAATATTCCTGGGGCAGACACACAGGGACCAGACATGGATACAGAGAAAAGAGGATGGGCAACAAATTAGGGCCAAGGACAGACACATGATATCTGCGCATGGACAGATGGAAGACACACATGTGAGGCCAAATGGGTAGACAGAGCAGGGCAAAGATCTCTTTTCTTGGCTCAGAGATCCCAAGCCAAGTCACTGATCTGTGAGAGTAGTGATGGTCTCTCTGATGTTCTGCTTTCACTTCCAGGGTGTTTTCTGGTTTTTTTTTAAGGTTTTTTTTTTTTAATGGGAGTATGGAAGGCCTCAGAGTGCCAGGCTGAGGGGCAGGAGTGGAGAGAGAGAGAGCACAGTACTGTACAATATAGTTAACACAGGCATATCTTTTGGGAATGTAGATTTCTTCCAGAATTCCTTACATAAAGTCAAATTTAAATAATGTGAATTTACATAAAGGGAGAACTATCTGTATAATGCTATAGGAGGAAAATAGGTATTTAATAAAATAGAGAACTTCCAAGCATTCCTGATGAAAAGACCAGAGCTGCGTTGAAACTTTAACATACAAACATAGGCATCAAAGAATAAAAAGGTAGGGTGGCTAGGTGGCACAGTGAGTGGAGCACTGGCCCTGGAGTCAGGAGTACCTAGGTTCAGACCCGGCCTCAGACACTTCACACACACACACACACACACACACACACACACACACACTAGCTGTGTGACCTTGGGCAAGTCACTTAACCCCAATTGCCCTCCAAAAAGCAAAAAAAAAAAAAAAGTGAAAGCATAAAAAGGTAAACATCAATGAGAAATCATAAGAGACTAAGCAAGGTTAAACATTCTTATATAGGGAGATGATATATGTATCCCCACAGAACTAAGATGATTAGGGGTCATAGAGAAAGTCTAATTAGATAGAAGAACTGGGAATGGTTCTGTTATGTTTAGATGCTCTTAAAAGAAGAATAGAAAGGGCCAGGTGGAGGAATACTCTAGATATAGAGAAGTAAAGGAAGAGAAAAAAATGGGGGAAACTATTTCATATAATTGTGGTATATATGTAGAAGTATATACAACAAAGAGAAGGGGATATGAGGGAGGGAGTGACACTTGAACTTCATTTTCATCTGAACATACACACACACATGCACACACATGCACACACACACACACACACACACACACACACACACACACAGATTTGGAATCAAACATATTTCACCCAATAGGAAAACAAGACACTGAGAGTTTTAGAAAAAAAGGGATTAGTCAGAAGCAAAACAAATTCTTCAGGAGTGAAACAAAGAGAAGGAAAACTACAAGAGAATAGGATGGAGGCAAATACCCAATCAAGGATCATAACTGTGAATCTTAATGGGATGAAGTCATCCATAAAACGGAAGAAAACAGCAGAATGAATCAGAAACCAGAATCCAACAATATGTTGTTTACAAGAAACACACTTGAAACGGAAAAACATAGAGTTTTAAAAGGGGGGTAGGGTGGGAGAGAGGGCCTAAAGCTAAATCTATTATGCTTTAATGGAGGGGGGAGTAGGAGTAGCAATTGTAATCTCAGACAAAGCAAAAACAGACTTAAGAGACAAACAGAAAAACTATAGTTTACTGAAAGGTACCATAGGTAATGATGTTATAATTATATGATATTAGATATGATATGATATGATGTGATATGATATGATATTATTGGAATATATTGACATTATTGACAACAATAATGAAATAATGATTCAACATACCAAAATTTTGGAGATATAGCCAAAGCTGTACTTAAGGGAGAATTTATAGTTCTAAAACTTTTCATCAATAACAAAGAGCACATTGGGGCAGCTAGGTGGTGCAGTGAATAGAGCACTGGCCCTGGAATCAAGAGAACCTGAGTTCAAATCCAACCTCAGACACTTGACACACTTACTAGCTGTGTGACCTTGGGCAAATCCCTTAACCCCAATTGCCTTGCCTTCCCTTCTCCAAAAAAAAAAAAATAATAATAATAATAAAGAGTACATCAGTGAATTGGCTATTCAACTAAAAAAGAACAAAACAAAACTAGAAAGCCAAGAAATTAACAACCTGTAATTAAATAACAAAATAGAAATCCTGAAAATAAAAGAATAGAGAATTGAAACTGAAAGCAAAAATAATAATAATACACAATACTAAGACCTGGGTTTGGGGAAAAACAACAATAAAATAGATAAGGGCATAGTTAATTTGACTTTTAAAAGAAATAGAAACAAATTACCAGCATACAAAATGAAAAGGTGAATTTACAACCAATGAGAAGAAAGAAATTATTAGGACCTATTTCACCTAATTATATGCCAAGAAAACCAATTCAAATGATGTAGATGTAGGTCTAGGTGGTGGTTAATGTGAGTTTGAATAATGCAAAATTTGATTTAATGCAAATCATAAAACTATGGCAGCTGGCATTTAATATGAGTCAAAATTCAATGACTGCAATTCACATGAGCTATTTCATTGTTTTAATGTACTGACACTTCCTCAGTCAGCATTTGCCTACCATCTCACATGGATGTGATGTGCTGCTACGTACCCTATTATGAACAGTTGTGTTATTTTTTAAGAGCCCTTAACAAAATAGACAAAAGGAACAATGCTTTAGATAGAAACACTGAAAGCACAAAAAAAGAAGAGACTTATAATTACATTAGGACAAAAATGTACTCATAATTGAATGGAAAGAACGTAGTCATAGTAACTCTAAAATAGAATGAGATGTTGGAACGCCTGAATCTCCAGTATGGCATATTATAAAACAAGCAGATGAAATAAAAGAAAAAGATAAATCCGTATCAGCTTTTCATAGTTTGCAAACAACTACAAGGAATATGTGTTACAATGATAGAAATGGAGCATCTTTTAGCTGTGTGGATTGAAGACTACAGTCAAAAAAACTCTTAGCAGAACTGTCATTCCAATAAAAGCTTCACATTTATTTAAGGCAGTAAAGGAAAACAGAAGAGGAACAGATAGTGAAGAAATTGTTATTGCATGTGTTGGTTGGTCACATTAAAAATCAAGTTTAATTACATACTGTTAAAATTACTAGAGAGAGGGCCACTGCAGATGAGGTTGTACAGCTAAAATATCCTGATGTTTTGAAGAAAATAATCACAGAAGTTGGATACACTTAAACTAAGAAATTTTTAGTGTGTATGAAATAGGACTATGCTGGAAAAGGATGCCTTCCAGAATTTATATTTCTCTCTCTCTCTCTTTCTCTCTCTCTCAGTCTTTTTGGAGGGGGAAAGGTAGGGCATTTGGGGTTAAGTGACTTGCTCAAGGTCACACAGCTAGTAAGTATTAAGTATTTGAGGTCAAATTTGAACTCAGCTCCTCCTGACTCCAGGGTCAGTACTCTATTCACTACACCACCTAGGTGCCCAAGAACTTATATTTCTTTTTTTTTTTTTTTGCTTTTTGGAGGGCAATTGGGGTTAAGTAACTTGCCCAAGGTCACACAGCTAGGTTTTTGTTTGTGTGTGTGTGTGTTAAGTGTCTGAGGCTGGAACCGAACTCAGGTCCTTCTGACTCCAGGGCCGACGCTCTACTCACTGCGCCACCTAGCCACCCCAAGAACTTATATTTCTAAGACAGGAAGAACTTGACCTGGATTTAAAGTGTCAAAAGATTGCCTAACATTTATTGAGACATAATGCAGAAGAGGATTTTAAATTAAAATCAATGTTTGTTTATCAATTAATTTCAAAATCCTTGCACTCCGAGAGGTTACAGCCATCATTCATGTCCAGTACTTTGGAGTCAAATAGGGAAAGCATGGGTGACTAAAGCTATATTGAAAGACTGATTTTTTTCAGCTATTTTATCCTGGTCATTGAAAAATGTTGCAAGAATAGTGGTATTGCATTGCTGATTTTAGATAATGTCCCAACTATACTTGATTCACCATGTGAGAATGTGAGAATGTAAATTCAAAGAGATGTGAAGAAAACTCTTTATACCTACCAGTGTACGTATGAAGATTTAAAGAAAGAGAAAACAGTCTACACAGCTAAAATATTTTAAACAAAAATACTGATGTTTTTATCATGCTGTCAATGTGGGCTTATCTTTTAGGTATGACACAATAAAGTAATTTTTAAAATTTTACCTCC
This sequence comes from Gymnobelideus leadbeateri, assembly GCA_011680675.1. NCBI lineage: Eukaryota > Metazoa > Chordata > Mammalia > Diprotodontia > Petauridae > Gymnobelideus > Gymnobelideus leadbeateri. Next base: position 58,397 of record WOXC01001369.1, read on the forward strand.
TATAACTACTCTATTACTTGGTAATATACTTGAATCAGAAATACATTTTTGTTTTTTCTTGTTATATTAACAAAAGAAAAAAATTTAAATTTTCCATTGCATTTTTCCATTAGGCTGGAACCTATTATCATATTTTATACATAACTTTGAATAATGGGACCACTTCATGTGGTCATTATTTACCCTAATCAGGACCTAGCTGTAGATGTACAAGTGGCTCTCTAGTCTCAATTTCCCAGAACAACATCTACTCCTCAGGGTTCTAGGGGCACCTCTGGCTGTGTCTTTTCTAATGCTATTAGCTCTAACCTTCATTCTGAAGTGGTCCCTCTCCCCTACTGTTAGCTGCCAGTAACTATCACACTGATTCCATTAACCAATGAAGCTTAATTAGCTTTCCAATGGGATATTCATTTTGAAATTTTAGCAAGAAAAGAAATATAAACTCACCACCAATACCAGGCCAGGGTATACTCTTCTTTATAGCATCTCTTTCTCTAGGAAGAGTGGGTTCAGACTCAATGTAATTTCTAGATAGTACTGGGTCCCACCAAATTCATGCCCAAATGTATCATTTTTGCTAGATAAGTCCTTATCTTGGATAAACATTGGGCTAGGTCCTAAAGATTGCTCCTTTCTTCTTGCATCTCAAAGCTAGATTGGCTGGATATAAACCCCAAAATGGACTTTACTCCTAGACCTTTGAGTTTTTCACTCTCTTGACCTTTCAAAACTTACAAGGTCATAATTTCATGAGGCCTAATCACTTTCATCTAAAATAAAAAGACAAATGCCAAGGCAAAAAGCTGAGGCACATATTCATGGACCACATGCAGCCTTGGATGGCCTTGGATAATGAAGGGCCCAAGACACCTTTCTGCTTACAGTATTGTCTCCTTTCTGCCACCAGGCAGGGGACTGACCAAAGAGAAAAAGAGATGCTGGTTGCCTAATGCCATTTGAATGACTACTGCCTTGCTAACCCTTAGTAATTATTTAATAAATTGAACTGAATTTTTCCTGACTCTTTTACCCCAGAGAAAGGGGCAGTGTTGTTCTTGGACTAATTGGGAGTAAGTGGCAGTCTGAGACAGAGTCCTCTGGCCTATGTGCAGCCCCCAGAGAAGGCTGCTCATGAGATAAGAGGCATTTGGAATGGTGTCCCCAGAATCATCTGCCACCCCATGAAGATAGATAGCCCAGCTCCAAAGCACATGGCAGGTGGGAACAAGATCCTTTGACTCTTGTTCTTCCCCAGGAGAAGGAGATTACAAGTTACTACTGCCTCCCAGATCAAGCTGGTGTGAAAGTAGACCTTGGACCTTATACTAGCCTAGGAGAGAAGATTCTGTACATTCCCAGATCAAAGTGCAGGTGGGAACAAACTCCCTGGGAAAATACACTATCCCGAGAACACACAATGTGAAACATTCAATGGTTCAGGAGAGAGATTAGGGTTGGTTGTATAAATCAGGGAGTCATCTCCAAAGAGATGATAACTGAATCCATGAGAGTTGAGATCACTGAGAGACAGGAGAGAGTCTTGAAGGATACAGTTAAGGATATGGTAGGAAGATGATCCTAGGAAGATAACAGAGACAGAGAAGATGGACAAGAGGAGAATCAAGAAAGAGGAGTGGCATGAAAGTTCAGAGAGTGATCTAGCATCGCATGCTGCAAAGACTGAGAAGGATGAAGACAAAGAAAGGGTGTCTCAATAAAAATCGGCAATGAAGAAAATCTGAGGTACAAAGATCTGAGCATAATCTATGCTGCTAGCAAAGCTAGCAGTTGCCAATAAGAGAGGTCAGTGGATCCTCTGACCAGAGACAAACCTTACAATCAGAGCAATTTTTTATACAGTTTGGTGTTACATAAAGTCCAGCGACACAAACCAAACTAAGATTGATTGGTCTATAAGAAAGGTGAAGATGGACTATACATCCCACTGACTGGCAAGAGGGGCCTTCCAGAATCCACAGAAATGAAGGAAACAGAGTCCTGTGCCAGATGCCACTCAATACCAGAGAGACCCAGTGCTGGGCAAAACATCTCTTGACCATGTTGATTCCTCCACCACTCATCTTCCTTATCTTCCTCAAGAGACAGGGCCACCTTGTAGCCCTTAAAATTAGGGTATCTAAATTCTTACAAACTCTACAGCTGAGATCTATACAAGTAAATCCAAATATGATCCGAAGATATTAATTTAAGTGATTAACCAAAAACTATTAACAATCAATTTTACCAAGGCCATTAGCTTTGGCAATGAAGTTTGAGCATTGGTCATTGGGGGTGAACAGTTTCAGTTCAGTGATGAACTTAGAGACCAGATTGCATAACATTTATAGCATTAGTCTAGCTACTCTATCACAAAAGAAAATCAGGTTAGTAGAGTACAACCTGCTCTTAAGGATGCCACGCTGGCACTTCATATCTCATAGGAAGTGTTTGGTGAATACCTATGTGCTGCACTCTGGTCTGTGCTCACTGCTACGTGACTCTTTAGCAATATGAGACACTGGTTAGATTCTTAAGAAGCTTAGTCTTACAAGTTTCTGTAATCTTAGAGAGGCAAGATTAATGTATAGGAAAACAAAAGTGAACAACACAAGACATTATGCAATTACATACTGAATTTTATAGCAGATATTTTTATAGCAGATCAAAGAAAAGGATAAATGATATGGAAAGAACAATGAAGGAAAACTTTACAAAGATGAAATTTGAACTGAGCCTCCAAAAACAACCATGAACACAATCACAATTTACAACATTTTCATACTCAACAGATATCAGGTTTGGTGACAGCAACCATCAATAAAACTTATCATGTTGAAAACATAAGTAACAATACACTCATCTGATTTACTCTTCTGGTAGGTAGATTTTAGAAGTAAATGTTAGAGAAATACACATAAATAATCAAGGAATTATGGAGCAGGTAGGTGGTGCAGCGAATAGAGCACTGGCCCTCAAGTCAGGAGGACCCAAGTTCAAATCCTGCCTCAGACACTTAACCCTTACTAGCTGTGTGATCTTGGGCAAGTCATTTAACCCCAATTGCCCTGCCTTCCCCCTCCAAAAAATAAAAATAAATAAAATAGTCAAGGAATTAATTTCTTTTGGCAAAACATGAAGTAGAACTATTTTAGACAGATCCATAAATCTTAATTATACTCACTACCACCTCATATTTTCAACAATGTGCATATTAGAAAGGCAAAAAGTGTCATTTCCCTATAATTCTAAGGGCAGTGAACAAGAATAAGAGAAGCATAGAAAAGGGAAATAGATGTGAACTAGGGGAATCCATTCCCTAATGTCAAAATGACCATTTCTGGCTCCACTTATGCCTTCCTTCCCCCCAATAACCTTTCTTTTTCCTTCCCCAAAACACTAAGTAATTATCAGACAGAGCCAGTTTGAACCTCTGGAGAGCTGACTGTTAAATTTTCAGTGTGAGCATTTATACCTCAGAAATTTGAAGCAAATGCTGTAAATCATAGCTTGATTAAGAAAATATATTAGCAAGCACCCTAACACACCTGGGATGGCCTGCTAGCACAGGTTCTTTGATCTGCTTTGCTAAAGGAAAAACAACTTTTAAAGGGGTCAACAATCTTACTTTAATTACAGATAAGTAGAAAATACACACAGAGAAAATCAGCACAGGGATTCAACAGACAGGGCTCCTACTGTCTGAACAAAGTAATACAATCACCTATATACACCACCAGATCAGGAGAGCAAAAATCTCTGAGTAGTGGAGGGGGTAGGGAGGAGAGGGGAAGGGGAAGAGCTTTTAACAAATGAATACTCAAGATTTTCCTCCAGGGAATCAAAAGGTCCTTCTCATAAGCAAACCCCCAAAGCAAAATGCCAACCCCACAGAATATATAACAAAGACTCAGACCCTGATTGGTTCAGTCAGAAGACATGAAGCCTACTGACTTAGCACAGCTGTGAATTATCAGAGTTCAAAGGAGATTAATCCTTCAGATGTTTACAATTTAGCCTGAGCCTGGGAAACTGAACTCCAAAAAGAAAACAGCAAAAATCCCACCTTACTTTTGCTTAAAGAAAGTGATGGAGGAAGTGTTGATAATTCAGGTTAAATTTGAAAGTATATCCTGTGCATAATTTTTCCCCCATCTGGAGAGCTGATTTTTAAACAAATATTTGCCAGCACACCACTGCTATCAGGTAAACAGGAAAAAAAGTCTGAATTTTGAATGAGTCACAGGGAACATATGTATACTACAATGTCAACCCCTTGAGGTAGGGTTTACCCAGCATGGCATAATAGATTATAAGTTCCATGAGTAATGGCTATGTCTTACCTAAACTTTACATTCCTCCAGCATCTACTATTTCTTGTGCCACATATAAGCCCTTAATAAATATTTGAAAGAGCACTGAACTTGGTGCTAGAAGACATGTTTCCATCTAAAATGCATTACTAACTGCTGCTGATCCTGAATCTCAGGTTATGTTTTGTTTTTGTTTATCTCAGCTGAAGCATGAGAAATTCTACTGCAGCTCTTTATTTTAATTCTGTGTATATCTCTCATTTTTAAATGTGCTTCTTATAAACAGCATGCTGTCAGATTCTGATTTTTAATCCATTCTGCTATCCATTTCCATTTTATGGGTGAATTCATACCATTCACTTTCTACATTATAATTACTAATTGTATATTTCCCTCCATCCTATTTTTCCTTTCTATTATTCTTCTCACCCTCTCATTTTATCCTATGCCTCTTTACAGATCTGATTTACTTCTACCCTCTTCCTCCCCAATTCACACCCTTTTAAAGAAGCCCTACCTTATTCTCTTCCCCCACCCTCCTACTTCTTGTTCTGCACACCCTTCTAGAAGTCTTTCCCTTATCCTGTCCCCTCATCCTCCTATTCTTTATAAATTTAGAAGAATTTCATACCCTTTTAAATATATATGTTATTACCTCTTTAACCTAGTTCTGATGGAACTAAGGTTCTACCACTACCAGCCTTCCACTCCTACCTGCTTCCACTGTAACAGTTCTTCATTCATACCTCATTTGTATGAGATAATTGCTCCATTTTACCTCTCCTTACCCAATTTTAGTTTTTAGAATCATTACATCCTACTCAACTCAACCCCAAGCCTTCTATCTTTCAAAATATCCATACAATGATAACATTCTTTTTTTTCTGCCATCTTATTTTTTTAATTTAGTACTTCACTTTTCCCCAGCTACATGTAAAAATAGTTTTTAACATTAGTTTTTTAAAACTTCAAGTTACAATTTCTTTCCCTTCCTCCCTTTCCCCCCTCTTCCACTGAGAAGGCAAGCAGTTCAATATAGGTTATATATATGTAGTCATGCAAAACATTTTCACATTACTTACGTTGTGAAAGAAAACATAGAGCAAAAAAAAAAAAACCCTCAAGAAAAATAAAGTTTATAGGGCGGCTAGGTGGTGCAGTGAGTAGAGCGCCAGCCCTGGAGTCAGAAGGACCTGAATTCGGATCTGGCCTCAGACACTTAACACAAACAAAAACCTAGCCGTGTGACCTTGGGCAAGTTACTTAACCCCAATTGCCCTCCAAAAAAAAGAAAAAGAAAGTTTAAAAAGTATGCTTCAATCTGTATTCAGACACCATTTGTTCTTTCTCTGAGGATACATAGCATTTTTCATTGTAAGTTCTTCAGAGTTGTCTTGGATCATTGTATTTCTGAAAATACTTAAGTCATTCATAGAAGCTGATATTATTATATTTTTATATAATATTGCTTATAATAGAATTATTATATTGCTTATGTATTACATTAAAATATGTTACAATATTGGTGTTGATTTGTACACAGTATGTTTTACTTTGTGTCAGTTCATGTAAGTCCCTCCAGGTTTTTCTGAGACCATCCTACTTGTTATCTCTTACAGCACAACAATATTCCATAATGATAACATTCTTTTTTTTGTTTGTTTGTTTGTTTTGCTTTTTGGAGGGCAATTGGGGTTAAGTAACTTGCCCAAGGTCACACGGCTAAGTTTTTGTTTGTGTGCATTAAGTGTCTGAGGCCAGATCCAAACTCAGTTCCTTCTGACTCCAGGGCCAGCACTCTACTCGCTGTGCCACCTAGCCACCCCAGTGATAACATTCTTAAGAATACAGATAAAGCTTTCCCAAATAAGAAGTAAACAGTTTGACTTTATTGAGTCCCTGTCTATAGCTCCACAGTATTTAAATTTTATTTTTCTTGTTGCTTGTAGTATTATCTTCCTAACCTAGGAGCTTTGAAACTTGGCTATGATGTTCCTGTGAGTTTTAATCTTTGGATCTCTTTCAGGTGGTGATCAATAGATTTTTTCTATTGCTATTTTACCCTCTCATTCTAGAACTTTAGGACAATTTTCCTTAATGATTTATTGTAATATCAGATCTAGATTATTTTTTAAATCATAATTTTCAGGTAGTCCAGCAATTCTTATACTGTCTCTCTTTGATTTGTTCTCTAGATCAACTGATTAGAAAAACTGTTTTTCTAATGAGATGCTTCACATTCTCTTCTATTTTTTCATGCTTTTTTATTTTATTATTTCTTCATGTCTTATAATGTCATTAGCTTCCCTTTGTCCAATTTTAGTTTTTTCAAAATTATTTTCTTCCTTAAGTTTTTGGATCTCTTTTTCTAATTCACTGACTTTCTTTTAATAATTTTCTTGATCTTCTTCAATTGCTCTTTTTTCCCCAATTTTTCTTCCACCTCTTATTTGATTTTTTTTTTTTAAAGCAATTGGGGTTAAGTAACTTGCTCAAGGTTACACGGCTAGTCATTTGATTTATGCGTGGGTGCTCATTTTCTGAGGCCGGATCTGATCTCGGGTCATCCAAACTCCGAGGCCGGCGCTCTTACTCACTGCGCCACCTAGCCGCCCCTTTAGGGCAATTGGGGTTAAGTAACTTGCCCAAGGTTACACGGCTAGGTTTTTGTTTGTGCGGATTAAGTGTCTGAGCCCGGCTCCAAACTCAGGTCCTTCTGATTCCAGGGCCGGCGCTCTATTCACTGCGCCACCTAGCCGCCCCTCTTATTTGATTTTTAAAGGTCTTTTTAAGTTCTTCCAAGAAGAACTTAGGCTTGTGACCATTTGACATTTTCCTTTTGAAGTAGGAGAGGTTTTTTTAACTTTATTATCTTCTTCTGAGTATGAACCCAGATCTTTTCTATCCCCATAGTTATCTATGGTCAGGTCCTTTCCCTTTTACTTACTTATTTTTTTTAGTGGTTTACTATTATAGTCAGGTTCTAGTCCCAAGTTATGGGAGGAAACACTTCCAAGTTTCAAGTTTTTCTTTTGGTTGTTTTCTAAGCAGTCTGGGGACCCAACTTAGGGCCCCTAGCCGTGCTGTCACTGCAAACACTCTTGCTCCCTTCAATCTCTCCTGGGGTTTCAAATTTCAGCTTATCCCTCTGCCCTGTAACTGAAACTGGGGATTCTGCTCTCCTATAAGTGCCCACAGCCAGCGGGGTTGCTTCCCCTCTCCTTCCACACTCACCAGGTACATCCTTGCTCTTCTTCACCCATAGCCATGGCCTGTGACCACATCTGGTCAGCACAAGTGGGCCTACAACAGCAAAGGATCTTTCAATCTTCCCCTACTCAGCCATGCAACACCCATACTGTGCATGAGATGAAAGTTCCCTAAGCTGAGGCTTCCATCAGACCTCATTGGCCCTAGGACTTATTATTCATAGATTCAGTGGAGTCTGCCCAGAGGTGTCAATTGGTGGGGTCTTTCCTAAGGTCCAATCATATTGTCTTAGGAGGAGAACTTGTAATCCTTTCTGCCACTCAAAGTTCACTCTGAATAGATGTTTTATCTTGTTTGAGTGAAAAATTTGGAGAGTATATGATAGAGATGCATAGTAACATCAAAATGAATTTACATAGTAAATTTAATGAGAGTTCAGCTCACAAAAGCTATGAATCCCCAAAACTGTGTGCTAGCCTTAGTTTCATAGGTTACTGATATTAGATAAATTGTAGAAAGAGTATAATACTCTCATGGGAGGTCTTGGAATGATAATGTTCCTGATTGAGCCCTCCCCATCTTAAAAAAAAAAAATTTGAAGGGTGTGAAAAGAATTGTGAATTATCCTCCAAAGGACACAACCTGGGACCCCCACTTCTAAGCTGTAAATGCTCCCTATGTAACCATAGAGGAAACCAAATAAGAATGTGAAATGAAGGAATTTTTATGTGACCAATGTAACTTGCTTCCTGGGGCCATTATCAACAATACATGTGTCTACAGATAGGCTTGGTGATGGAGGTTATCAAGGCCTATGGACAAGGGACATATGGAAGAGAAACCTCTAGGAGTTTTAGAAGAATATCTAGAAAAACCTCCAGATATTTAAGTCACCTAAGCAATCACTTTCCTCTCAGATGACCTACATGTTTTTGCCTTGGCTTGTTTGAGCCTATGAACCTGAACCATAGTGCTTCTCCTCCCTTTCCTGAGTTTTCTGAACACCCCTTCAGTGGATAGATAGATAGATAGATAGATAGATAGATAGATAGATAGATAGACAGACAATAGACGATAGACATGTATATGTACATACATATATCCATGTGTATATACACACAAACACATGTGTATATACTTTTATGTATATCCACACATATATACATACACATATGTGCACATGTATATGTATACATATGCATACACATATATTATCATATATTTCATTAAATATTTCCTAATTGCCTGTAAATTTTTTAACATTAATTTTTTAAAATGTTAAGTTCTAAATTCTCTCTCTTCTCTCCTCTCATCAAGAAGGCAAGCAATCTGATATCAATTATACATGTGATGACTTCAGTGTTTTTGACTGTGTTCCTTTCTTGTAGTGTCTGCCTGAACCCATAAGGTGATGTCCATGTTTTAAGAGCCCAGCCTAACAACCTGATCCCAACTCCTGATTTTCAAGCCAAGGGAACAATTCTGTTTTGTGAACTTGACCCAGTAATTGATCTTAATCCTGTCGTAGCAGTTCACTGACACCTATATTTTTAGGAAGAAGGTAGTAGTAAATGTACCTGTAGGCCCTTGGTCAAAATATTAATTTAGGTCACAATGATGGCCAAAGGAAAACTAGTGCCATGACTACAAATCTTTAATGTTCCTTAAAGTCAGGAACTGTCATTGCTTTTTCTGTTTCCTCAGTGTTTCCCATAGTACCTGGCATACTATAAGTACATAATAAATGCTTAATGATTAACTGCATTCACCATTGCAAGACAGCCAGAGCAACTAACTGGTTATCTGATAAGAAACAGACCTTTTGAAAGGAAATTGTTTTCCTACATTTTACAGATTAAAGAATTTGCAAAGGGCTTATTTTCTTCTAAGAAGGTTAGAGGAAAACTGCAATCACAAGAGTGCAGTCATGTTTGAGAACTGAAAGCATTAGCTTTGTTGTTGTTGGGTAGTGGAGGTGGGCGTAGGGAGAGCATATTAACTTCACTAATAGTACAGTTCCAGGCTTTATGCAAGCAGTTTTCTGAGGCAGTCACTAGACATCAATACAGTCTGTGACTTTAAAAGAAGTTATTACTTGAATAGAAGAGTATCAGTACACTGGGACCTGTTCCACCTCTTTAAAAAGTTCCATTTATGGTTTATTCTAAAACACTTAAAAATGTCCAGTGTGTCTGAAATCCCAGTTATGCATATATAACTGTTTATCCCCCAAGCATGAGGATGACCACTGTGACATAGCAAAAAGAGCCATAGAGGCTAGAAATGTGAGTCCTAGCTCAGTTTCTGCTACTAATTCAGCTGTATGAACCTGAAGCAATTTAGTTCAACCTGACAAGCCTCAGTTTTTTTCTCTGTAAAATCAAAGGACTGCACTAGATATTATCTGAAACACCATTCAGTTCTGACCATGCTATTAAATGAAAACAAGCCTGTCACTACCCCCATAGACAACAAAATATTTATAGCAATATTTATCATCTTTTGTGATAACAAAGAATTGGAAACAAAGTAGATGATTATCAATTAGGGAATGGCCAAACAAATTGTGGTTCACAAATGGAATGGAATATTACTGTGCCATATAAGACATGACTAATGTCAAGAATAGTCAATAAACATTTTTTATACTCTTTAAAAAATTTTTTTATCAAATGCTTTATTAACTTCTAGTTTACATCATTCATTTCTGCAAGATTTTGAGTTACAACTTTTCTCCCCATTATTTCCCTACCCACCACCCCAAAATAGCAATCCCACTGGATATCCCCTCCTCTAATCTGCCCTCTCCCATATCTTCCCCCATACCTCCTCTGACTTTCCAGTAGGGCACAGTGGATCCCTATGCCCCAGTGCCTGTATATCTTATTTCCCAGTTACACACAAAATAATATTAATAATAGCATATATATAATATATACATATTAAACATTTGATTTTAAAACTTTGAATTCCAGATTCATTCCCTTCCTCCCTTGTCACCCACCCTTACTGGGAAGATAAGCAATTCAGTATACATTGTACATGTATAGCTATGTAAAATATTTCCATAGTGGATATATTGTAAAAGACTGACTATATTTCCCTCCCTCCTATCCCATCTCCCACTTGTTCTGTTGTCTACTTTGATCTTGTCCCTTTTCAAAAGTGGGTGCTTCCAACTTCCCTCCCCCACAGCCTGCCCTCCCTTCTATAATCCCCCCCCTGTCATCCCCTTCCCCCCTACTCTCCTATAGGGTGACATATCCTATTTAGTGTGTATGTCATTCCCTCCCTAAGCCAAATTCAATGAGAATAAGGTTGACCTAGTCCCTTTTTCCTTCATATTCTTCCCCTCCATTGTAATCATTTTTCCCTTGCTTCTTCTATATGAGATAGTTTACCCCATTCTATCTCTCCCCATCTCCTCTCATTATATTTGTCTCTCACCTCTTAATTTCACCTTTTAAGTATCAACCCTTCCTATTAAATTGGTCCTGTGCCCTCAATGTATACCTGTACACATACATACACACACTCACATATGTATTCATATACCCATATACCCTCCTATATAGACATATATATGTATATATGTATGTGTGGTACACACACACACACACACATTTCTATTCCCTTCAACTATTCTCATACTGAGAAAAGTTTCATAAGTTACAATTATTTTTCCATGTAGGAAAGTAAATAGTTCAACTTTCATAAGTTCCTTATGATTTCTTTTCCCTGTTTACCTTCTCATGCTTCTCTTGCTTCTTGTATCTGAATCTCACATTTTCTATTCAACTCTGGTTTTTTCATCAAGAATCCTTGAAAGTTCTCTATTCCATTTAATGACCATATTTTCCCCTGAAACATGACACTCAGTTTTGCTGGGTAGGTGATTCTTGGTTTTAATCCCAGCTCCTTTGCCCTCCAGAATAGCATATTCCAAGCCTTTCAATCCCTCAGTATAGAAGCTGCCAGATCCTGGTTATCCCGATTGTGTTTCCTCAATATTCAAATTGTTTCTTCTTGGCTGCTTGTAATATTTTCTCCTTAATCTGGGAATTCTGGAACCTGGCTATGATATTCCTAGGAGTTTTCTTTTTGGGATCTTTTTCAGGATGTGATTGGTAGATTCTTTCATTCTCTATTTTGCCCTCTGGTTCTAAAACATCAGGGCAGTTTTCCTTGAGAATTTCTTGAAGGATGATTTCTAGGTTCTTTTTTTGATCATGGCTTTCAGGTAGTCCAATAATTTTTAAATGATCTCTCCTGGATCTATTTTCCAGGTCAGTGGTTTTCCCAATGAGATATTTCACATTGCCTTCTATTTTTTATTTTTTTGGATCTGTTTAATAGTATCTTGATTTCTCATAAAGTCACTAGCTTCCATTTGCTCCAATCTAATTTTGAAGGAATGATTCTCTTCAGTGAGCTTTTGAGATTCTTTTTCCATCTGGTAAATTCGGCTTCTTAAGGCATTCCTCTCCTCATTGCCTTTTTGAGCCTCTTTTGCCATTTGAGTTAGTCTACTTCTGAAGGTGTTATTTTCTTCAGTCAGGTTGTTGACTCTCATTTCATAACTTTCTTGCCTCATTCTCATTTCTCTTCCCAATTTTTCCTACATTTCTCTTATTTGGTTTTCAAAATCCTTCTTAAGGTCCTCTATGGCCTGTAACCAGCTCGTATTTTTCTTGGAAGCTTTTGGTGCAGGAATTACAACTGTTGTCTTCCTCCTGTTCCATGCTTTGATCCTTTTTGTCTCCAAAATAGGAGTGTAAAGTTGGATTGCTCTGTTTGCTTTGCTTCTGTTGCCTGCCCATGTTGCCACTCAATTACTCAACTTTTGAGCTTTTTGCCACAGTAGGATTCTGCTACCAGAAAGGGGAGCTTTGTCCCAAATTGCTGGGGTTTTCTCACCAACCGAAGGTATTAGTTGGGTGCCCTCTCAGAAGCCTCCACATGCTCTGGCGAGCTGGTCGCACACTCCAGGACTTCCACCCTAGACGGTGATCCAGATCTAAGCAGGTTAAAGCAAGAGTTATTACCCCTCAGACTGGTTGCTTGGTCCCCCTACAATCTGCAGGCCAGGAGCTGAAGCTGCCACGTGGGGGCAGCTGCACGGCAGCAGCACCTCACCCTCTTTTTGCCCTGTGGGCAAAGGCCAGATTGCACCCCCAAACTACTGGATCCCAAAGTCCACACTGCACTGACCTCTCACTTTGTCCTTAGCATCTATGGGTTGATAATTCTGGAAACCACCACAGCTGCAAGTGATCTTAAGTCCCTCCAGCTGGTGGCTGGTCAGGCCACCCTGAGGTTAAAACCTCAGGCTCTAATGGGGCTGGGCTCCCAGAGAGCTGCACTGGCTGCTTCCTGCCAGCCTGCAGGGCTGTCCTCAGTGGGAGGTTAGCTTCTCTATGTCATTTTGTGGGTTCTGTAGCTCCAAAGTTTGTTCAGTCACCTTTTACATGAATTGGAGGAGGTGGGTGCTGGGGCCTCACATAAGTACTGTAGTTCTACTCTGCCCCCTTAATAAACATTTAAGCACCTACTATGTACCAGGCCCTGTGCTAAGGGCTGAGGATACAAAAATGATAAAGGACAGACCCTGCCTTTGAGGAGCTCACAATCTAATGGGGGAGACAACATACAAACAACTATGAACATATACCAAAAAAACCAACTAGACACAGGATAAATAAGAAATAGTCAACAGAGGGAAGGCACTAGAATTAAGAGATTGAAAAAGGCTTCCTGTAGAAGACTGGATTTTAGATGGGACATGAAGGAAGCCAGAAGACAGAGGTCAGGAGGAAAAGTGTTCTAGGCTGTCTGAAGTCAGGAGATGGAGTGTCTTGATGTAGGAACACTAAGGAGGCCCCATCACTGGATCAAAGTGTATGAGGGGGGGTGGGAGGGTAAGAAGGCTAAAAAGGTAGAGGGGAGCTAGGTTACAAAGGGCTTCAAATGTCAGAGGATATTATATTTGATCCTGGAGATGACAGGAAATCACTACAGTTTATTAAGTAAGGGCGTGACATGGCTGGACCTGCACTTGAGAAAAATTACTTTGGTAGTCAATTGGAGGATGGAGTGGAGGAAGAAGAGACTTCTGGCAACCCAACCACCAGCAGGCTATTGTAATACACCCTGGCAAAGAGAATGGCTGCATCATCATGAGAGATGAGTGAAGGAGGGGACAGGGGTAGGACACATTTGATTGATTTGAAATAAAAATGGAAGGAAAGGGAACTCTTAGAAAATGGCTTGATTTTTTTCAAGAAAATAAGAGGCAATATATTGGATTATATTCCATCTTGAGGAGAGAGAAGGGAGGGAAGAGGAAGAAAATTTAAAACTTCTGGAAGTAATTGTTGAAAACTAAAAAATAAATTAACTTTAAAAAATAAGAGGCAAGGGGCTGCTAGGTGGTGCAGTGAGTAGAGCGTCAGCCCTGGAGTCAGAAGGACCTGAGTTCGGTTCCGGCCTCAGACACTTAACGCACACACAAACAACAACAACAACACAAAAAAAAAAAAAACCCTAGCCATGTGACATTGGGCAAGTTACTTAACTCCAATTGCCCTCCAAAAAAAAAAAAAAGAGGCAAGACTCACAACTGAGACACTTGGGGAAGGGGAAGTTATGTGAAGTTTGAAGAGGGATGAAAAGATTTGAAAGAGCTTTATGGTGAGTGGGATAGTGAGTTAATTAGGTAGGTGTAAAAGAATTTTTAGCAGCAGTGAGAGTCCATTCGAGGATGGGTAACAGTGTAGATTTGCAGTGGACCCAGCTAGGATGGTTGTGATTTTCTTCACCCTTGTTCAGCAGCACATGTATGTAGTGAAGTGAGTGGATGGTGGGATTGATCTAAGGCTGAGACTTAGTAGGGCACAAATGGCCAAATGATAACGGTGCAATAGACTCAAGAAGACAGTACAGAGTTTAACTGGCTCACCAAGGGGTCTAAGGATTGGACATCATGATGTGGATTTGGTAATGGCAAGGAGAGGGAGAGGTGGAAAGTCAATAGACTGATTAGAAAAGGATAAAATACCCTTATAACATGTTCTTTAACATGGAAATGGTACATTTATGGTCGATGTCAAGATCAAGGTATGATCATCTTTATGTATACTAATGCAGGGTGGAGAAAGTTACAGGAAATGAGTAAATTGATGAACTGTGAGGGAATATCAACATGTATGCCAAGGTTTCCTACCATGAGGGCAGAAATTGGGGAAGGAAAATTGTAAGCTAGGAACCAAAACCACTGAAAAAAGGGAAGTATCCTAGAGATCTATAGACAGCAGCTATCAGGAATTTGAGTGGTAAGAGATTACAGAGTGATAGCAGTAGAACCTGAAAGTGGCAAAGGGGAGAAAGTAGTAATAATTCTCCCATCCCAGCCAGGGAATTGGGGGGAATGAGTAAAAGTTCAGCCAGTTTTGCAACAGGTAGCCAGGAAAGCTGTGCCATCAGGAGTGAGCCTGGTCTCAGTGATAGCCAGAAGATGGAAGGAATGAGACAGGAGAAGACTTTAAATGAAAGCCAATTTGTTGCCCTATGGAGCAGTCGTTGGAGAGGAGACAAGTAAAAAGGGTAGGTGGCTTTTGGTTGAGACTTTGGGGGTTGAGGATGGGAACTGAAGGGAATAAGGAAAAGGAATCAGAAAGAGGATGACAGAAAATATACAGAGAAGCAAAGAAAGATCTACATGAAACAGAGGCAGACTGAAATAAGCAGTCAAGAAAACAATATGCACAATGACTACTACTATAGCTACATAACAGAAAGAACAACAACAACAAAAAAAAACCAAGTGAATGTTGCAAAATTCTAAGGAATAAGCACGGCTCAAAAGAAAAGATATGGAAAGACACTCCTACCCCATCCCTTGGCAAAGCTGGGAGGCCCACAAGTGTCACACACTGCACATATTTTCTAACTTTTTCAATGAATTGATCAGTTATGCTGATTCTTCCCCTCTTTTGTCTTTAAAAAAAAAAAACTGCTTGTGGCTGTTTTTATGGTGGCAAAGAATTAGAAATTGAGGGGATGCCTATCAATTGGGAAATGACTGAATGAGTTGTGGTATATGAATGTAATGAAATACTATTGTGCTATAAGAAATAATGTGCAAGAGGACTTGAGAAAATCCTGGGAAGACTTACATGAACTGATATTGAGTGAAGTGAACAGAATCAGGAGAACATTGCACACAGTAACAGCAACAGTGTGCAATGATAACTATGATTGACTTAGCTCTTCTCAGCAATCCAAGACAATTGCAAGACTCCTAATAGGAAATGCTATCCACATCCAGAGAAATAACTATGGGGTCTGAATGCAGATCAAAGCATACTATTTTTCACATTTTTGATGGCTTTTCCCTTTTGTTTTGTTCTTTTTTCACATGACTGATATGGAAATATGTTTACATAATTATACATGTATAACCTATATCAGATTGCTTACTATCTTGGGGAGGGAGGATGGGAGAGAGCGAAAAACTCAAAATCTTATAAAAGTGAATGTTGAAAGCTATCCTAACATATAATTAGAAAAAATAAAATACTATTTGCTAAATTTTTTTAAAAACCTGCTTGTTAAATAGGATGGCTCTCTGGGATGGAAGACAGAAAGAGGCTGGGGGGAATGTAAAAAAAATACATGAATTACAATTATTTTTCTTTTTAAAATAAAGTGTCACTACGCAGCTAAAAGTTAATGCTATGTGGGAGTGAGGTGTGGGGAGGCAAGGATGGAAAGGATGGAGCAGGAATCACACAAGGAAAAGGAAGGTTCAGATGTAACTTGTTCAGATGAAGGTATGTCAAGAAAAGAGAAAGAATATACCAAAGGAACTCAATTATCTAAAAATGGATACTTAAAACAGATAGCAGATGGAGCATTCAAAGCTGGCAACTGTGGTAGCACCAAGCAAAATCAAAAGAGAAAACAAACTCTGATGTCAGAGGATGACTCAAAAATCCAGAAATTAAAAAGATGCAAAAACAAGGAAAGTGCCTGACTAGATAAATCACAGAGCAAAGGAAAAGACTCAGGGCAAAGTGGGGACAAGATAAAAGCAAAAGATGTAGCAAAGCAGCAAAGGGTATGGGCCAGTTAGTCTTAAAAGATTTGAAAAACATCAAATGGATGCATTTGCTCAGAATAAATAGTTTTGAGTCTAGCTGAAATAATAATATAAAAATAAAATAATAAAATAAATATAAAATAATAAAATTGCTCAGAATAGTTTGAGTCTAACTGAAATAATATAAAAATAATAATATGAAATAAATAATAATTAAAATAATAATATAAAAATAAAAAATGATGGACACAGAGGATTCACAAACCCAATCTTTCCCTTGACCCTAAAACCCTAAAAAAAAAAAAAAAGAAGTAGGTAGAAAATAATAATAAATGAAAATTATTTATTTACATATTCTGCCTTAAGCCAAGCACAAACAGTGTCTGTTCCCAGGTGGGGATTCACTAGATACTATTTGCTAAGTGCCAGCTACACTAAAGTTTTATCTGGGCTTGTCAATATTGGTGTTTTTATCTGATGCTGTAGTCACTGGGAAATGAATGGGGCAGTCATTACTTGATCTCATACTTATTTGCACACATTTACCTTGCACTTTAGGGAATCACGTTTGAAAATATAAGATCAGGAGGTGAGTAGGTGGCATAGTGAATAGAGCACTGGTCCTGGATTCAGGAAGACCTGAGTTCAAATTTGACCTCATTCATTTAACAGTTACTAGGTGTATGACCTTGGACAAGTCACTTAACCCCAATTGCCCTGCCTTCCCCCTTCCAAAACAAATAAATAAATGAATGAATAAAAGAAAATATAAGATTAGTTATGACTGAATTTGAGACAATATGAGAGCTCTAAAAAAAGCTACCATGTAACTAGTGGCTTCTGACACATAACTGTTATTTATCTAAATAGGACTTGTATTTCTGGAGTTTTTGTTGCTATGTAACTCAAAATAAATGATAATGTTCTGTATTTAGATCATGAAGTTTGAAACTTTTCTTTCAGAGTCAATTTATGAAAATAACTAAAGGCTGATTATCTTGGTTAGTTACATTCCTGATCCATCCCTTCATCTCCACTCACCCCCCACCCAAAACAGGAACCTGCTCAAAGATGACAAAACAGTCTTCCAAGGCTGCCCTTTGCTCTAGCTAAGGGCATACTGGAACATTTAAAATTAGTTCTGACATAGGTGCAAAGGATCTTGACCCCAGATAAAAATCAGAAGGGAGAAGGTTCTCAGACTTTGAAAAGCATGTGATGACAATAGAGGGATCAGGCCAAGAAATCGGCTGCCCCAGCAGAAACAGGATTACAAACTAGGGGAAGCTTACAGGGAAGGTCATGAATAACCAATAAGGGGAAAGTCATGGAAGTTAGAGCAAGGAACCTTAGAAACTATCCAATCCAATCCCTTCTTTTTACAGAAAAGGAAACAGAGCCTCTGAAGGACTAAGTGGCCTGTCCAAAGTTGCACATGTACTATGACTAACTCTAAATCTGCCAGTTTCTCCACTATACTACTTAGAGCCAAAGCTATGGAGAAAACACAGCTAACACAGCTTTGCCAGATGTACCAGCTGAACCTTCAAGCCACCTCATTTGGGAAACATTATCCAGGCCAGTTAATTCTTATTTACTCAAGGACTTGGCTAATGACCTCAGGGAAGGAGAGCATTTTAGGATGGACACAGAGGATTCACAAACCCAATCTTTCCCTTCACCCTAAAACCCCAAGAAGTAGGTAGAAAACTACAGATGCATTAGTTCCATTTATTCTTCATACAAATATTTTACAATTTTATTTAAAAATCATTTTTGACAAAATCATATACACATATTTATACAAAGAAAAATAAAATTCTAGGATAGAACCCAGGGAGCAAGGTGGTTTAAAAAAACAGAAAATTAAGATTTCCTTTTTCTGATCATTTAGTAGCAACAAGAGGGCTTTAACCTTCATTTCAAGGAGTAGGGGTTGTCTCCCTACCCAAGGGGCAATACAGGTATTAGAGTTTAGCTTGAGCCTTCCTGACTTTACCTTATAAAACAGTGGCAGGGGAAGAGAGGAGGAAGTAGATTGCTGTACTTCTCCCCGCTCCCAGAAGCAACCAGTGAAGTGAAAAAATGGGAATCCAGCAACAGAAGTCCACTGCCACACCCACACTTTCCAGGAATTTGGCAAGACCTCTACTTCTAGAACCTGTTCCCAGGGAAAAGGCCAACTCAGTTCTCAATCACAGCTCTTCTAACAACTAGGGTATCACTGGTGGCCTACAGAGCTAGACCCAAGTCCAAGCACTCCTCCCAAATGTTCTGCCTACCCCCCTCTCCCAAACCCACTAAAGTGCTCCTTATTCTAATTCATTTTAGACCTACAACCAAATTATTTTATAGGCTCACTCCACAGCATGCTTTCAGCCTCTAAACCCAAAGCACTCATTTTATCTAATCCCTTGACACAGCAGCCTGAGTTTTTTTTCTTTTTAAAGCAGCTTTACTGTGCACAAACCAGAGCATGCAGCCTCATGCTCATAACCCCACAGCCAGGGGCAGCTCAAAGGGAACACAGCTGCAGAAAAAACCTACGAGAACTTCACCTCCACTGGGCTACATATTTAACTCATACAGGCCACCCTAATGGGAATCCCATCCCAGAAATATATAGAGATTGATGGTGGAAGGGAAACCCATTATTCAAAGTCTGTGATGCTACAAACTCCCAGTAAAAGAGAATGGAGGTGGAGTTCGGTCATTTCATGTGTGACAGGTTCTACAATAAGCAGCTGTTGGCAAGGGGGGCCACCCTATTACGTTGAGCCCTACCCAAATGGCAGATTCAGGAAGGCAGGGCATGATGATCAGAGAGATAGATACATAGCTTGATGTGAAACCCTCTAATTGCCAAGAGGACCCAGGAAAAAGACAGGCTCAGTTCCCCACAATTAACTGGAGAATAAAATATCTGGCAACCTGACCCTTCTCCCCTTCCCCCAGGCACCTCCTGAGAAGCCGCACCGCATGTGGTTATCAGCCCACCCCCTTGGGAGGCCCTTTGGGAGGGAGGGAGTCACAGCAGGAGCGGGGACCCCTCAGGGAGAACACTCACAGGGCAGCCCATCCCACTGTCACTGGGGCAGGCCAAATGTACGAAGTAGAGTGGGAAGGTCCCGAGCATCTGCTGCCCCATAGACGTCACTCTGGCCCAGCATAGACAGTGCCATGCGCAGAGTACTCCAGATATTTTCCGACATGGCACCTCCCTTGCCCCGGGGACCTCGGCTTTTCTGCTGCATGTTCAATGCCTCCAGGAAGTGTTCCACAGCTTCTCTAGGAGAAAGAGGACAATAACTGTTGAACAGAAGGATGAGGGAAATAGGTCAACTGACCAACCAGTCAATGCTGGCAAATCACCCAAAAGAGGTGGTCACCACCAATGAGAAATAAAGGGAATCATTCATTAAGGGTCAAAGAAGTTGGAGAAAGATGTGCTCTCACCGGTGGGCCCCGAGATTAATGCAGCTTATCCCCAAGTTATATCGGGAACGGATATAGCCAGGCTGCAGTTCTAGGGCCCGGCGGTATGCAGCCACTGCTTCTTCACTCTGGTTGCCATTAGCCAGGGTGGCTCCCAGTTTATTCCATAGCAAATAGTCCTGCAGGCACAGGATACAAGGGAAAAGGAAGGGACAGCAAAAAGACATGAGATTGGGATGAGTTCAAATTTTGCTTACTCTTTACTCAATCTCATTGTTCCCTGTCACTACCTATGTAATTACTGCCCCTGCCTATAGGATAGAATATAAACATCATATCCTAACTTAGCATCAAAGACCTTAAACATCATCTAGTCCAACTCCCTAAATTTACAAAGGAGGAAACTCAGACCCCAAATTTAAGTGACTTGCTCAAGGTCATGCAACTGAGTGTCAGAGGCAGTATTAGAAAGCAGGTTTTCTCTACATGTAGTGATTCTCTGTATTAAGGATTAGGGCTTTAAGACCTCACTCTTTGGTCAAGGTCCACAGCAGGAAATATTTGTGAAAATGAAGTGAATCTGACTTTGACTTTTGGGATTCCTTTCAATGTGATCAGTAGATTCTTTCTATCTTCATTTTGCTCTCCATTTCCAATAGATCTGGATAGCGTTCAGGCTTTTTTTTTTTTTAATCATGGTTTTCAGGGAGTCTGAGTCTTAAATGATTTCTCCTTGACCTATTTTCCAAGTTAATTATTTTTTTATACCCACTATCTTGTATTTTCTCCTACCTTTTGATTTTGTTCTGCTATTTCTTATCTTCATGGAATCACTGATTTCTGTTTGCTTTAGTCTAGTTTTCAGAGAGTCTATTTCTTGGTCTACTTCTCCTTCTAAGCTCCCCCCTAATTCTTTCCTTTAAAGCTTTTCTTTCATTTTTTATCTTTTGTTTCATTTCTTTTAAGTGTTCACACAGTCTCTGCTTATAGTTGTTAGGAAGTTACTCACTCCTTTTTGGGGCACCTTTACATTTGAGATAATTTTTTATAGTGAATGGTATTTTCTTTTATTTATTAATCTGTCCACCTTTAGATCTTGAATGCCAGAACTAGGTTCCTGCCTTCCTTTCCCTCCTTTGTGGTCTTCAGGTGGGGTGGGTGACCTTACTGAGTCCCCTGAGTTTCTGCACTAGCCTTCACCCACTGGACCTTCAGGCTTTCTTTAGTAATTTCATTTTAGTATTAAGGGTTAAATGAAGTCACTTGCAGCAGGTTCTAGGGCTCCCAGAATAGAGGTCCCTCTACAACCTGGCTCTAATCTACCTTTCCAGCCGTATTTCATCTTATTCTCCCTCCCATAACAACCAATCAATGCCCAAACTAGTCCTAGCCCCTCTACACCACCACACATTTTCATAGGCAATCAAGTCCCTACATGAAGGAAGTCCATCCCAATGTCTCAACTTCCTTGACCTCTCTACAGGTTTGACACTGCTGAAGACCCTCTACTTCCGATGTTCTCTCCTCCTGGATTTTTTTGTGATACTACACAAGGCTCTCTTCCTTCCTGCTCATTTACATCTCAACCCCCTGCATGTGAGTCACTCAGGACTCTGCCCTGGGACCTCTCCTCTTCTCTCGGCAATCTCCTCACATCCCTTGGGTTAGACTATAATTTCTAGGTAGATAATTCTTTTTTTTTTTTATTGCTTTTTTGGAGGGCAATTGGGGGTAACTTGCCCAAGGTCACACGGCTAGGTTTTTGTTTGTGTGTGCGTTAAGTGTCTGAGGCCGGATCCGAACTCAGGTCCTTCTGACTCCAGGGCCAACACTCTACTCACTGCACCACCTAGCCACCCTAGGTAGATAATTCTTGAAGCTACAAATTCATTCTTCATTTCTCTCCTGAAATCCAGTTTCAACATATCAAACTGTCTGCTAGACATGTCAACCTCAACATCCCACAGACACTGCAACCTCAATATGCCAAAGACAGAATTCACTATCTTCCCTCTAAACCCCTTCCTCCTTAATTTTCCTACTTCTGTCAAAACCACCACCATTTTCTCAGTCACTCAGGTTTGCTGATTAAGACTCTCTTCTCTCCCTTACCCCTCATATCCAACAAGTTGTCAAATCTTATTGATTCTTCTTCTGTGACATTTCATGCATACATCCCCTTCTCTACTCACCTGGCAACTACTCTAGTTCAGGTCCCTATCACATCTTACCTGAACCACAGAACTGGAGTCTGCCTCCAGTCCATTCTACACAGCTGCCAAACTGATACTCCCAAAGTGCAAGTGTGACTGCTACTTCCTTCCTTCAGCCAGCTTCAGTGTCTCCCTATTGCCTCTGAGCTAAGATGTAAATTCTTCTGTTTTGCACTTAAAGCTTTTACAATCGGGCTCCAGATTACACTGCAAGTCCAAGCTAACCTCACACGACGACTCCTTGGTCTTCATCCTGTATTATTGCCAAACTGGTCTATCTGCTGTTCTCCATACCTTTGTACAGGCCATTCCCCAATGTCTGGAATGATCTTCCTCCTCACTTATGCATCTTGGGTTCTCTGGTTTCCTTCAAGCCTCAGTTCAGGTGTCATCTCCCTCAAGATTCTTTATTAACCTTCCTGATTCCCCAGATGTTATTTATTTATTTATGCTTTTTTAGAGGGGGGAAGCCTGGGCAATTGGGGTTAAGTGACTTGCCCAGGGTCACATAGCTACTAAGTGTTAAGTGTCTGAGGCCAGATTTGAACTCAGGTCCTCCTGACTCCAGGGTCGGTGTTCTATTCACTGCACCACCCTGTTATTTATTTTATAACCTGCATTTAACTATCTATAAATCTATGGCATCCTTCCAACAGCATGAAAGTTTCTTGAGGACAGAGACTATCTGATATTTCTATTTGTATACAAGTCTAAGCACACAGAACGTAATTAATAAACGCTTGCTAGCTAACATTTAAAATCCTCTTTCTTTAAGGTCCAGTTCAAATGCTCCACTGGCCATGAAGCCATCCTTTACTCCCTCAGTGATCTCTCCTTACGTGATTTTTTAATGACACCACTAAGTACATGGGAGATGTATTATAATTAGCAGTATGCATATGTTACTAAACAAACCCTAAGCTCCCTAGCTCACAGTTTTATATGTAAGGTTTGAGAAGCACAATGACATTTCTCAACTTTTCTGTCCCCAGCTCTAGTTTAACACCTCATA
Organism: Gymnobelideus leadbeateri; assembly: GCA_011680675.1. NCBI lineage: Eukaryota > Metazoa > Chordata > Mammalia > Diprotodontia > Petauridae > Gymnobelideus > Gymnobelideus leadbeateri. The sequence continues at coordinate 81,680 of WOXC01001369.1, forward strand.
AATGGTAAGTACTTAAATGTTAGTTTTTATCTTATACATATAACTTTAATATGATAAAAATGAACAATTCTGCAAGATTCAGGGGTACTGATCAATGATCATCCATGACTCCAGAACTGAATTCCTTCTCTTCCCCCAAATTTACTTAAAGCCCTTGGTCACCTTCAACTCTGATCCCCACTATGTCCTTAAACATGGAACCCAACAAGTCATACACCATGTCTTCAGACTGGTGAGGACTAGTGGCTCCATCTGGGTCCAGATCTGGCCTCACATTTCTACACAGCACCCCTTTGCTCCCTTTGCCTGACGCTCACATTAGGGCGAACACTGAGGGCAGCAGTGAAACAGTCCACAGCCTTGTCATACTCTCCACTCAAGTTGAAAAGGACTCCCAGGCCACACTGCACATCGGGATCAATGGATGCAGGGTCAAGTCGTACAGCTGCTAAAAACAATTCCTTCACCTCCACAAATAAGGAGCTGGAAGAGGGAAAGAAAAAAAGGAAAAAATTAGAAGCCCATAATCACTTTCACATCACCTGATCCCATTCCCTTTAAACATACCCTGAACTGACCAACCCTTTTCCCTGAAAATCACCTCCCCTTCAGCCACTCAAACCATCCCAACCTCAGGGGCTAAAACCCTTTTCAAAATCTCTTTTCATCCTAGCATCTTAGTATACAAATTTTTACTACTGTTAAATCTAACGTTTCCACTCCACCACTGAGACCTTGGATCTGAATCTCCCTGACATTCTAGTTCACTAATACCAGCTAGAAGAATCATAGAATAGAATACCTAGAACAAACCTCAGAGATTATCTCCAAGGGTTCTTAACCTGGGGTCTGTGAATTTTTAAAACATGTTTTAAAATAAGAGCATTTCAATATAATTGGTTTTCTTTATAATCCTATTTTGTTTTATGCATTTAAAAACATGACACAAAAAAGGTCAATAACCACTGAACTAGACCTAGACCCTTCCTCACTCTGCATATGAAAGAACTGAGGCCCAGAGAAGTAAAGGGGCTAGCTTACAGATACATAATCAGTGTGTACTTCCCCGAATTCCAATCCATCATTTCTCACCCCAACCTTGGCCTACCCCAGACAGCTACAATGGGACCCCACACTCACTCAGACAGCAAAGAACCCAAGAGGCGCTTGCTTGGACCTAGCCCTGCCCCACCAGCTCCCTCCGAGGCAGGTGTCACAAGGTGGGCATAGGCAGGGGTGTATCGAAGCCAGTCTCGCAGCGTCTCACAGGCCTGGCGCTGTAGGGATTCATTGGTGAAGCTTACAGCCAATGCCATTAGTGCTGTCAGGTTATCTGGCTTCAGCTCCAGACACCTGCAGTCATGTGGGGATTGGGGATTGGGGAGTGAGGGGAGGAGAACAGAAGAAGATAGGAGGTTAAAAAGGAAATTAGTCCAAATACTGTGTGAGCTACAGAAGTAAGGTTTGCACAACCAATCACATCTATGGCACTGGGCACCAAAGCCTGAGATACAGAATCAACAGATTCATGTTACCTGACTAACTCATGGGATTCTCCACATTCATGACTTTAAAGAAAAATAGTTCATCCTCCAGTCACAGTTCTGAGAGGAGACTAGAGATTTAGAGAGGCTTAGCTGGGACCCCACAGTGACATGGGCTGATGTGGGAATGGGACCAGTTCCCATCCAGAGCAATACAACATCCATATTCTAGCATTACGTTTGTGCTCTATGTCCAAAGGGCTACAAAAATGTGCATACCCTTTGACCTAGCAATACCACTTGTAGGGCTGTATCCCAAAGAGATCATACAAGTAGGAAATGGACCCAAAAGTACAAAAATATTTATAGCAGCTCTTTTTGTGGTGGCAAAGAATTGGAGATCAAGGTGATGTTCATCAATTGGAGAATAGCTAAACAACCTGTGGTATACAAATGTAATGGAATAGTGTTGTGCTATAAGAAATGAGGAGCTCAGGGCAGCTAGGTAGTGCAGTGAATAAAAGCACTGACACTGGAGTCAGTAGGACCTGAGTTCAAATCCAACTGCAGACACTTAACACTTAACTAGCCATGTGACCTCGGGCAAGTCACTTAACCCCAATTGCCCTCCAAAAAGCAAAAAACAAAAACAAAACAAAACAGGGGCAGCTAGGTGGCACAGTGAATAGAGCACTGCCCCTGGATTCAGGAGGGCCCGAGTTCAAATCTGGCCTCAGACACTTAACACAAAACTAGCCATGACCTTGGGCAAGTCACTTAACCCCAATTGCCCTGCCTTCCCCCCTCCAAAAAGAAAAAGAAAAAAATAGAAATGAGGAGTAGATGGACTTCGTAATAACTTGGGAAGACTTACATGAACTGATGCTGAGTGAGGGGAACAGAATCAGGAGAACTTTGTATACAATCACAGACACATTGTATCATGATGGAAAACGCCATACACACCCAGAGAAAGAATTACAGAGTCTGAATGCTGATTGAAGCAAACTATCTGCCCTCTCTTTTTTGTTTCTTTTCTCTCATGGTTCATTCCATTGGTTATAATTCTTCTTTACAACTTGACTATTGTGAAAGTATGTTCAACATGGAGGTAGATGTAGAAGTTATATCGGATTACATGCCGCCTTTGGGGGGAGGGGGAGAGGGGGAGAAAATCTGGGACTCAAAAACTTGTGGAACTGAATGCTGTAAACTAAAAATGAACAAATTTAAAAGAAAAAAAATGTGTTCTATTCAATGTAGAATCACTCCCAAAGGGAATACTGTGCATACCCTTTGGTCTAGCAATACCACCACTAGGTCTATATCCCAAAGAGATCAAAATAAAAGGGTAAAGGATTTATTTGTACAAGAATATTTATAGCAGCTCTTTTTGTTGGCAAAGAACTGGAAATTGAGAGTATGCCCATCAATTGGGGAATGACTAAACAAGTTGTGGTATATGAATGTAATGGAATATTAATGTGCTGTAAGAAATGAGGAGCAGACAGACTTCATAATAACCTGGAGAAACTTACATGAACTGATGCAGAGTAAAGTGAGCAGAGCCAGAACACTGTACACTACTGTACAGCCACAGTGAGCGTTGGCTGACTTTGACAGACTTAGCCCTTCTCAGCAATACAATGATCCAAAACAATCCCAAAGGACTCATGATGAAAAATGTTATCCACTTCCAAAGAAAAAACTGATGGAGACTACTTTTCATTTCAAGCATGCTGGTTTTCATTTTCTTTCCTGTTTGAGTTTCCTTCCACAAAATACGGAAGGAAGTTTTACATAACTGCACATGCATAACTATATCATATTGCTTACCATCTCAGGAAGGGGGAGGGGAAGGAGGGAAAGGTAATATTTGGAACTCAGATCTTAAAACCAAATATTAAAATTTGTTTTACATGAATTGAGTGGGGGTAAATATTATTTTAAAAAAAAGAAAAAGAATATGTTCTTTTGAAGGACCATAAATAATTCAAGCACCTTAGGTCTGGGCTCTCATCATTACAAAGGATTTAAATGTAGAATTGGTGTGACGTCCTTTATCCACGGTACTCACCTTCGAAGGGCACTGATAGCCAATAGTTCCTGTTCATTCTCAGCTTGGGTGGTACCCAGGTACTGCCAGGCCTGTAGGGAGGTCAAAAGAGCCCATAATTCCTGGATCTACTCCTAAGATGTACCCAGAGAAGGATGTAAAGGATTGATAAACTTTTCATTTTATCTTTCTAACCTTTCTCTCTAAGCTTTTAGCTAGTCCAAATTATTCATCTATGACCTCTGAGTGCAGTCTGAAACAGACTTTTTTTTTACCCTATCTTTCTTGGTTGTTTTTTTTTTTTTAGCACATGTATTCTTTTGCAACATGTGAATATGTTTTGCATGATTTCATGTGTATAACAGGTATCATACTGTTTGCCTTCTCAAAGGGTGGGAGATGGGTGAGAAGGACAGGGAGAATTTAGAACTCAAAATTTTTAAAAATAAATGTTAAAAACGTTTTACATTTATTGAGAAATATTTTAACAAATCAAAAGCATATTTTTTAAAAAGAAAATGCGTAAGGCAAGAAAAAAAATGGAGCCATCTACCTGCCACCCTGCCCTTCCCCAATGCTCTGAAGTAGGAGAGCCATGTGGGGTTCAGATGTATAGGACACTTACCTCCATATGCTCAGGATCCTGCTGTACTGCAGCCTCAAAGAGAAGGACAGCATTTGGCAGGTCCCCCTCCTGTAGCCGCAGCAGCCCCTCTGCAAATGGCTGGGGATGGTCCCGAAGTGGGTTCTCGTCTTCAAACTGGTAACCCTAGAAAAGAGATGGAAAAGTGAGATGAACAGTCACGGCTCTACTGTGCATCTAGAAGAAGTCTTATGAGGGAAATGCCCTCAGTCAGAGGAAAAAGGGAGAGGAAGAGAACATAATTAGAAAAGAAATTGACTTGAAAGTGAAGCCCCCTACATAAGTCCTGACAGAATTTTGGCAAGCTTCTCTCTCTGTGATCATCCATATAATTTAACCAGTTCAATAAACCACTGTTAAGTGCTTACTATGTACAAGGCACTGCGCTGGGTGCTGAGGACACAAAAACAAAAGTCACTGCCCTCAAGGAGCTGACATTACACCTCTTGGTAGGGGTAAGTCATATGCTTGGGCCACGGCATTCATATCTGGTCAGTGGATCACTGTATGGAATAAGGGATAACATACTCATCTCTATGCTGATGATTCTCAAATCTACTTATACAGCCCTAATGTCTCTGCTTACCTCCAGTTTTGCATCTCCAACTGCCTTTTGGACATATCAAATTGAATGTCCTCTAAGTATTTCAAGCTCAACATGTCTGAACAGAATTCACAATTCTAGAGTTATTAATGCTTAGGTAGAAGCAGATAAACTTCCTTTCTCTACCCTACTTTTACAAATATTAAAGATGCATTTAAAAGCTCTTCTAGTCTGAAGCCTTTAAAAAGCAAAACTTTGCCCCCTGCTCTCCAGATCAGCCTAGTTAAGACTGAAGGACTTAAGGCACAGCAAGCAGACAAGGGCTGGGGGTTTTTGATAAATGCAACTTGACTAGTTTAGTATAATAACCCACCTAAGAGAAAAAGAGCCTCTGGTAATAGAATCATTAAGATGGCTTACATGCCATTGCTGCCATCTGTTGGCAATGAGAAAAGCAGTGTCTTGCACAAGTTCATAAACATTTTGCATTACATCTGTTTCTACTTCAATGAGAGATTTGAATCTTTCCAACACTGCCTTCCTACCAACACTTAAACTTGCTTCTGAAATACTTACAGAGTAAAATAAGGACTTTTTAAAGTGGACCCAGATCACAGGATCATTCTTAGATTATTCTGTTCCTTTTACAAATAAGGAAATTGAAGCTGAAAGATGTTAAATAATCTGTCAGTTCATACAGGCAGGAAGTTATCAAAGCCAGGATGTGAACCCAGGATTTCTACCCTACTGTATCTGCCTTTTGATAGTGGTAGCCACAAAGACAAATAAACGTATTTATTCACTGAATGCTACAAGCAGAATCATAAAATGTGGACAGAACTTAAAAATCATCTAGTATCAGGCTCTTGTTTTACGGATGAAGGAACTGAGGCCCAGGGCAATAAAGTAATACACTTAAGGTCACACAACTAGAAAATTTCTTAATGATTAGATGAATAGTGCAAAAGTGGAATGAGATGCCTCAGAAGATAGTAACCCCTCATTAGAGGTTTTTGGGAAGAGTCTGCATGACCACTTCATATGTCTGTTATAGCAGAGATTTCTTTTCAGGTGTATACTGGACTACATGGTCACTGGGATTCTTTCCAACTCTAAAATCTTTGTATGGGTACATGTTTTCCCCAACAGATGTTTATTTATATTATTAAATTGTATATCTATAGTTTTATATATTTATTATGTTATTATTTACTAACAATATTTTATTACTATTTATAAAAATTTAACAAATAAAACAATAATTTATATTATTAATAGATTTAATAATATATTATTGACAGATTCAATATATTATGTTTATATAAATATTTATATATTTATGAATATAATATTTATAATGTTAAATATTTCCAATTACATGTTTTAAAAAAGCATGCTTTGATCTGCATTCAGACTTCATTAGTTCTTTCTCTGGGAATGGACAGCATTTTTCATCATAAATCCTTCAGAGTTGTCTTGGATCACTGTATTGCTAAGAATAGTTAAGTCATTCATAGCTGATCACTGTACAATGTTGCTGTCACTGTATACAATGTTCTCCTGGTTCTGTTCACTTCACTTTGCCTGAATTCTTAAGTTTTCCTAGGTTTTTCTGAAACCATCCTGCTTATAATTTCTTATATAACAACAGTATTCCATCACAATCATATATCACTATTTGTTTAGCCATTCCCCTTAATTCTATCAACAGACTTCTAGTTTTTATATTAAGAATCCACAGGCTTGGGGCGGCTAGGCGGCGCAGTGAATAGAGTGCCAGCCCTGGAATCAGAAGGACCTGAGTTCGGAGCCGGCCTCCGACACTTAATCCATACAAAAACAAAAACAAAAAAAAAACCTAGCCGTGTAACCTTGGGCAAGTTACTTAACCCCAATTGCCCTAAAAGGGGCGGCTAGGTGGCGCAATGAGTAAGAGCGCCGGCCTCGGAGTTGGGATGACCCGAGATCAGATCCGGCCTCAGAAAATGAGCACCCACGCATAAATAATGACTAGCCATGTAACCTTGAGCAAGTTACTTAACCCCAATTGCTTTAAAAAAAAAAAAAAAAGAATCCACAGGCTGCCCCAAAGCACAGAGGGAAAATAAACCAGGAGTCACAAGGCAAGAACTCCAAACAATGATGCAGATTTCTCGTCAATATCCTTGGTTGTTGCCTATTCTTGTCCTTGCTTGTTCCACTCCAGAAGTGTCAGTCTCAATCCTACTATAGGTTGCTCCTGGTTCTCCTCCGACCTATCTGACCACTCTTTCTCAGTCCCCTTTGCTGGACTTTTATCCAGGTCATGCCCACAGGGTACTATCCTAGGCCCTCTTCTCTTCTTTCTCTATGCTATTTTACTTGGTTTTCTCATCAGCTCCAATGAATTCAATCATATCTATACTGATGATTCTCAAATCTACTTATACAGCCCTAATGTCTCTGCTGACCTCTAGCTTTTGGACATTTCAAACTGGATGTCCTCTAAGTATCTCAGGCTCAACATGTCCAAAACAGAACTCACAATCTTTCCACCCAAACCCTCCCCTCTTCCTAACTTCTCTATTATTACTGCCGGCCCCAACATTCTCCCCAACCAAGCTCACAGCCTAGGTGTCATCCTCAACTTCTCAATTTTTCTCACCTCCTATATCCGATCTACTGCAAAGGCCTTTTAATTTTTCTTCATAATATCTCTCTTATATGCTCCTTTCCCTCCTCCAACAGGGATGTATCACCTCACACTTGGATCACTGTAATAGCCTGCTGGTTGATCTGCCTGCCACAGTCTATCCCCACTCCACTGAGTTCCCAAAGCAATCATTACCCCCTCTACTCAATAAACTCGAGTGGCTCCCTATCAGCTCCAGAGGAAAGATGAAATCCTCTGACAGCCCTTCAAACCTGACTCCTCCCTTTCCAGTTTTTGTATAACTTTCCCTCTGACATGACCACCCTTACACATACTCTTTGATCCAGTGACACTGGTCTCCTTACTCTTTCTCCATCTCCTCTCTCTAGGCATTTTTACTGGCTATCCCCCATGCCTGAAATGCTCTCCCTCATCTCTGCCTCCTGACTGCCCTGACTTTCTCCAAGCCCCAGCTAACACCCCTTCTTCACATGATTCCCCCTTAATTCTAGTGGCTTCCCTCTGTTGACTATGTCCAAGTTAGTCTGTATGGAAGAGAAATGATTATTTCTCTCTTGTATTTAATAACTAATTATTGAATAAGGACCAAGGTTTTTTACCCTTTTCTGCTTCCTCATCCGGAAATCAACCAGTGTGAGAAATCTCTCAAAGACTTACCCAGGTTAGGATCTAATCAAAGACAGTAAAAGAAATTCTAAGTTTAGGTAAATGGATAGATTCATGTTCATTGTGTTTACTCAAACAGGTCTGGGGAAAAGTAGATTTTCCCTTTTGTCTGACAGGTGATTTGGGAATTGATAAGTCTCTTTGACCAAGATGTGGGTGATCCAACTCATGTACCTCCAAGTCTCTCATTAGAATAAGTAAGCTCATTATAATATTAATTTGTTCACTAATTAGAGTTGATTTTCATGCTTAGCAACACACATTTTTCAAGGGCACACAAGCTGTGAGCCCACCACCATGTACGTCTTTGGCATTCATGAGTGCCACTGACCTCTTTTATTGATAACATCCTAGTATTATTAATAAAATGATTAATTACCCAGAAACTGTCTCTCAAACTTGTCAATCATCACAACAGCTTGTCTGTACATAACTGTTTAAATGTTGTCTTCCTCATTAGACAGTAAGCTGTAGGGACTGTCTTGCCTTTCTTCATATCCCCAGCCCTCAGCAGTGCCTAGCACATAGTAGGATTAGTAAGTGTTTATTGACTGACTGCTCCTATAGAGAGCTGAAGGGCATGAGGAGTTCCTCTCCTACTATCCTTCTCCTGGTGCCTGTTTTCCCCATTAGTGCTCCCTTAGAGGTCTCTTCCTATATGCACCAAGCATGAGGGCCTGTTCATTTAAGCACTAACTGTTAAATTTCATTCTTCCACAAAGCTGCTTGTATGCCAGCAACAAAATGTAACCAGACAACTGGACAAGTAGCATTCTGTCAGACCTTCACAGTCTTCCCCTCATTCTTTTCATTTTTCCTATCTTATCCCTTATTATTCCCCTCATCTTTTCTCTATAGGCCTCTTTCCCCTGAATTTGTTCATTTTCTTTGCACTGGTGTGGTGCTTTACCAAGGAAAAGAAAGAGAATTTCAAGACAGGACTTGTTTATGGCCTTTTTGGTAGCAAGCAATGGCAACTCTTAAAAAGTTTTGGGAAAGAAAAGTTCCAGGCTTGGGTCAAGGCCCTAGGAGACTGAGTTAAAAAGCCTAAAGACTGTGATAATCCTCTAAGTTCTCTCTCTACAAATGCAAATCCAAGACAATACTTCAGTTTATTTTAGCCTGAAATACAGAGAGTCAAGAGAATGCAGTCCTTCAATCTATACTCCAGTCTCCAGCCCCCTCAGCTCCTCTTCTGGAGTAGAAACTTGGTACCTTGCTTTATACGGCACAGCCCCTGACATCCCCTTAACTACACGGATCAGCTCCGGTATCTCCAGAGAAGTAGGCTTGGAGGCAGACTGCTAAAACTGACAATAAGGAGTGGAATTTCAGTCAAAGCTATGAGGGCAAAGGGTTCATTCTGGCAGCAGTTTTAAGGTGAGGGCAAACAAAATCTGTTAATAAAAGCTTCCATTATGATAAGGAATTTCCTCAAATTTCCCTTTGATTCCATAGGGAGAGACTGGATTTTGGGAGTGGATCTGGGTGTTTTTCTTTTTCTCTATTCAACAGAGAATGAAATCTGCCCCATCTTGCTCCCTGAGCATTGAAAGCGTTTTATTGCTAATGGCCTTCCATACCTTACTGCTCTGGGAAGCCAATAAATGGATAGGAGTCTTTGAGGGCAAGCATTTCTACAACATAATTTAGATGATTTTAAAATTAACTCAAGGGCTTTATTCAAAAAGCTTTAAACCTCAGTAGTAAGATTGAAATGTAAATGGGGAAAGGGGAGAGCCTTTTAGCACAATGCCCAACACATGGTATGGACTTAAAAAATACTCACTGAACTAGAAGGAAGGATAGAGCAACAGTTTCCGAAGTGTTTAGTCAAGCAGGTACACTTGATACACTTTTACACTTGGTACACTAACAGCTAAGAGTTCTCAGAAATGTTTCTGACAAATACTTTGTAAGTACTCTAATTCTGTATCAGTGTAAGAAGATGTGTTACTGTTTTTTCTTTCTTGCTTCAAGAGATACATTCCTAGCTACTGCTGCACCCACCCACCCATTTGCAGGGGTGGATGGATCATGGACTACTCTCAACTAGCAAATACATAAGTTATAGGTCACACAGCTTACTCTCTTGGGTCAAACACTTTTATCTTTTGTTGTTAACTGAGCCACTGAACAATAACATTACAATAACAATAACAATGTTAAGTGACTTGCCCAGGGTCACACAGCTACTAAGTGTTAAGTGTCTGAGGCTAGATTTGAATTAAGGTCCTCCTGACTCCAGGGCTGGTACTCTATACACTGCACCACCTAGCTGCCCCAGAATAATGTTTTTAAAGGGATAAAATCATATACATAGATTTACAAGGGAAACCAATTGTTTAGAAATATAATTATCAAAATATTTTTTAAAAACTTCATGGACCACTGGTTAAGAATCCCTTCCTGGAGGAATTTTTCTATGGATAGGAACCCAGACAGTGGGAATATAAGACCAAAAAGGGAAGTTCCTAGGAATAATCTCAGAAGATGGATTTCAAGCAGGCCATGATAGCTGACTCCTTTTCTCCCTGTCATGTACCTTCCTACAGTCTGATGTTGACTTCTGGGATAAGCTGCAGGCAGAATGGGAAGAGATGGCAAAACGGGATGCCAAGGCCCATCCTTGGCTCTCTGACTATGATGACCTCACTTCTTTTGGTCCTTGGTAAAGCTACTAGATTAAAGCAAACAGAAGTTAGGTGACTTGCCCAAGGTCATATGGCTAGTGAGGCAAGATTTGAACTCAGGTCTTCCTGACCCCAGGCCCAGTGCTCTTAACCACTGAGCCACCTCACTGCCCCATTTCTATCTCAATATGTCCAACTGATGGGGGAAAGAGTTCTAATGAGTCAAACTGGTGAAGTCATTTTAGGGGAAATGGTCTATACTCTTCATATCTACCTTTCCATTGTGAATCCCCACTTGGGAAGGAATACAGCCCCTTCTTAACTGTCTGACCATTCCTCAGTCTCCTTTGCTGGGTCATCATGCATATTCCTCTCTCTAACCATACTCTAAAGCCCTGTCCTGCACCTTCTGGTGCCCATGGGAGCTTGGAAGACCACCAAGTGAGACTGCAGAAAGAACTCTGGAGAACCCTCCATCAAAAAGCAGTTAGTAAGGGTTCAGTTTTAACTTCAAAGGAGATCCTGCTGTGGCATGTCCCAGCAATCTGTGCTTGACTCTGGGCTGTTTCATTTTTCTAAATCAGTGACTTGGAGAAAAGCAAAGGAAGTATGCCGATCAAATCTGAGATAACAAAGCTCGGAGAGAGAGCAATCACCAGAGATAAAATGAGCTGGGATCCAAAAAGCTCTTGACAGGTTAGCATGAATGAACTTAGTCTGATGAAGACAGCACAGAAACACACACGGGCCATTTGGGACAGGACTGCCAAGTGTGTGCCCTCAACCATGGGTGAAAGGACCCTGCACATTCCCTTCTCCTTGAATATACCCAGCTCCAGGTAAGATATGATAAACACTCTGAAAGGTAGCCAAGAACAAAAGGAGAGGATCTCAGACTCTATGGTTGGAGGATAGGGGCAAAGAGAAGCCACAAAACAGAAAGGGATTGGGAGGGAGATGAGAAAGGGCAATTGGGGCAGCTTGGTGGTACAGTGGATAGAGCACCAGCCCTGGAGTCAGGAGGACCTGAGTTCAAATCCAGCCTCAGACACTTACTAGCTGTGTGACCCTGGACAAGTCAATTAACTGGACATCTGAGTTCATTGGTATGGAGAATTCCCAAATGAAGAAATCCCCCTAGCAGCGCAGGTTGGTATTTTCTCTGAAATGGAAGTCTTTGGGAGTTACCAAGAACACATTAAGTGACTTGTCCAAGGTCACTTATCAGTACGCCACCAAGGCAGGGCTTGAACTCTACCATCTACCAAACTCTAGACAGGGAGGATTCAGTCTAATCCTATCATTCCTGATCTTCATTGATAGGTAACCACTGTCCCCTACTAACAGAGAGCCTCCTCTCCTCAAAGCCACTGGAGCCAAAACTCCATAGATCAAGACTTCCAGTCTTCTGCACATTCCTGCTTTGTGTCAAGAAAATCACATCCTTTCTAAAGCCTGCAGCCCCAGACTAGATACCAAAATATTTTCCTCTCAGTGCAGGTATTCCTTTGTTCTCCTGAATGGGGCCAAATCCCATATACTGACAGCTTTGATAAAGCAGGATGACAGACTTAAGCTATAACCACTGGCATTCAATATTTATAATTTTCTATTAACAAAGGAAGACAGTATGATTGTTTATGTTTCTTTTCATGTGAACGTTCAAAGGAAAACAGTATTTGCAAAGTGTGCACTTGGGAGTTTTCCTTTTATTTCCAGTTTGAAGAGAAGACCAAAAGAGAAAAGGACACCAGAGAACAATTGCTCTTACCTTATCATAGGAGGAAGAAGTGAGGTCATCATAGTCAGAGAGCCAAGGATGGGCCTCGGCATCCCGTTTTGCCATCTCTTCCCATTCTGCCTGCAGCTTATCCCAGAAGTCAACATCAGACTGTAGGAAGGTACATGACAGGGAGAAAAGGAGTCAGCTATCATGGCCTGCTTGAAATCCATCTTCTGAGATTATTCCTAGGAACTTCCCTTTTTGGTCTTATATTCCCACTGTCTGGGTTCCTATCCATAGAAAAATTCCTCCAGGAAGGGATTCTTAACCAGTGGTCCATGAAGTTTTTAAAAAATATTTTGATAATTATATTTCTAAACAATTGGTTTCCCTTGTAAATCTATGTATATGATTTTATCCCTTTAAAAACATTATTCTAGGGGCGGCTAGGTGGCACAGTGAATAAAGCGCCGGCCCTGGAATCAGAAGGACCTGAGTTCGGAGCCGGCCTCCGACACCTAATCCGCACAAACAAAAACCTAGCCGTGTAACCTTGGGCAAGTTACTTAACCCCAACTGCCCTAAAAAGGGGCGGCTAGGTGGCGCAGTGAGTAAGAGCGCCGGCCTCGGAGTTTGGATGACCCGAGATCAGATCCGGCCTCAGAAAATGAGCACCCACGTATAAATAATGACTAGCCGTGTAACCTTGAGCAAGTTACTTAACCCCAATTGCTTTAAAAAAAAAATAAAAATAAAAACATTATTCTGGGGCAGCTAGGTAGTGCAGTGTATAGAGTACCAGCCCTGGAGTCAGGAGGACCTTAATTCAAATCTAGCCTCAGACACTTAACACTTAGTAGCTGTGTGACCCTGGGCAAGTCACTTAACATTGACTGTCTTGCAAAAAAACCCAAACCAAAACATTATTTTGAGAAAGGGTCCATGGGTTTCACTAGACTGCCAAGGGGTCTACAGCATAAGAGGCCCTGCTCCAGACCTCTATTCTCACCTCTACAGCTGACTTGGCTTTTTCAAATTCTGTATCAAGGGCAGGCACATTTGCTGGCTGTGTGAACTGGTCCACCCAGGCCTCTGATGTGCTCTGTGAGAAAGAAAGGGTAGAAGGCCAGTCAATGTTCTACCACCCACAAATTCTCTATGTTTTCAAAAGGTCCCTCAAGCTGAATATTATCAGCTCCCACTGCCACCCACACTGGGAACAAGTACTGACAGAAAAAACTGTCAATGACCATCCTCTCCCCACCTGGGATCAGAGAACACTGACAGGGAAACCATAACTTGGAGCAAGAGCTAAAGCTGAGGCTGGGCTGGGCTGGGTTGTGACAGGGGCCTACCTGCTGCTGTACAAACTCTGCTGCCCACTGTTCTGCCTGCTCCCGGCTGGACCCCGAATTGGCATCCAGGGACACCCGCCCCTCTCCGATCTGCCGCACGAATCGCAGGAACTGGGGCACAGAGACACACACGGGCCACTTGGGAGAGGACTGCCAAGTGTGTGCCCTCAACCATGGGTGAAAGGACCCTGCAAATTCCCTTCTCCTTGAATATACCCAGCTCCAGGCAAGATATGATAAACACTCTGAAAGGTAGCCAAGAACAAAAGGAGAGGATCTCGGACTCTATGGTTGGGGGACAGGGGCAAAGAGAAATAGAAAGGGATTGGGAGGGAGATGAGAAAGGGCAATTGGGGCAGCTTGGTGGTACAGTGGATAGAGCACCAGCCCTGGAGTCAGGAGGACCTGAGTTCAAATCCAGCCTCAGACACTTACTAGCTGTGTGACTCTGGACAAGTCAATTAACCCCAACTGCCTAAAGAGAGAGAAAGAGAGAAAGAGAGAGAGAGAGAGAGAGAGAGAGAGAGCGAGCGCATGCTCGCAATTGTGGGACAGGTCTCAAATTTCATTTCTTTAATTAGCACTTATTAGGTACCTACCATGAGCAAAGGACTATGCTGGCATTAGGAATATAAAAACAAAAAATAATTCCTGTCCCCAAGAAGCTTACACTCTACTGTAGATATATAACATGTACCCAGACAAGTAATTACTGAGATGAGGAAGGGGTCTAATAACTAGAGGGAGGGGTAGTCAGTAAAGGCTTTATATAAAATGTGACACTTAAGCCCATAAGTGAAGAGAGGGAATTTTATTTAAGAAGTAAATGGAACATAGAATACATTAAAAGGAGTAATACAAAAGAAGTCTGGAAATATAGATTGGAGATAGATTTTGAAGTCTTTTAATGCCAAGCTGAGGAATTTGTGTCTTATCCTAAAGGAACTAGCTATCCACTGAAAAATGTAGAACAAGGGAATAACATGGTCATACCTGTGTCTTAGTAATATTAATTTGACAGCAAGAAGAACAGATGAGAAAGGAGAACCTGGAAACAGGAAAACTACACTAGTCGGTCAAAGGAGAAATTAAGAGGGTTTGAACCACAGTAGCTGTAACCCATCTAGGGAAAAAACAGGGATAGAAGTAAGAGGCATTGCCAAAGTAGAACTGACCAAACTTGGTAACTGACTGGATGGGGGATACTGGAGAGGAAAGAGTCGACCATGATATTGCAAACCTTGATGACTGGAAGCGGATGCCCTCGAAAATAAGCAGGCAGGATGGAAGGAGGAAGACTGAAGGGAGAGACAGCGGGAGAGTTCTGTTGTGGGCCAGCTGAGTTTCAGAAGAGAGTGGGAAATCCAAGCTGAGTTATTCCACAGTAGTGAGCAATGATTTAGGAGACTGGGACCATATCTATGAGATGGTCAAGACAGCAATAGTTTAGAAAGAGACAGAAGCCTTGAGAGCCACCAAGTTTGGTGGCTGGGAAATAGATGATTATCCTGCAAAGGAAACCAAAAAGAAATGGCCAGATAAGCAGGTAGAAAAACCAAGAGAGAAGAATGTCATAGAAGCCAGGAAAAGTAAGTGTGTTCAGGAGGAGGAAGTGTTCAGTAGTGTAGCAAAGAGGGAAAAAACAGAATGAGGATGAAGAAAAGGCAACTGGTTTTAGCAGTTATGAGACCATCAGTCCTTTGACTTTGAAATCCAACTGCTAAATAGAGTGGCAAAATGGATAAAGCACTAGACTTGGGAGTAAATAAGACATGAATTCAAATCCTACCTTGAAGAGAAGGAAGGGGAAGGGAGGGATTCAGAAGCCAAATTGCAAAAAGTTGAGAAATAAGTGGGAAGTATAGAAGTAAAGACAAGAGCATAAGCAATTCTTTCTGGGTATTAAGCTATGAAGGAGAGAAGACATGTGATGATAGCTTGAGATGGCAGGGATTTTTAAGGATGGTGGAGACTTCTGGACATCTGTAGCAAATAGGGAAGAAAACAACAATTAAAAAGAGACTGATGATTAAAGAAAAAAGGGTGTAATTGAGAGGATAAAATTCATAAAAGGGAAAGGAAGGGAGAAGATCAAGGACAAAAGTAGAAGGGTTGGCTTTGGTAAATAAGAGTGACCTCTTCCTCAGAAACTGGAAGAAATGAAAGAACAGGCTAGAGGAATTTTGATGGGTTAAATAGGGAGAAAAGGGAATACACAAATATGGCTTCTATCCTGGGAGATGAGGTCCTAGGGTACTACAGTGGCCTTGAGGAGAGAAAAGTCCACTATAGGGGAGTACAAGGAAGTCAATTAGAGAAAAATAAAAGTGTTGCTAAGAATATTGCAATGCAGCCATGAGGGCAAAGTTGTGATAAGATAACAAATTTCTGGTGGACCCCTTTGGCATGGTTGTGTAACTATCTAGTAGCCTTTAGCTAGTAGCATATAGTTGGGATTAAAGAGGGAGATGGTGAGAATAAGGCAGGCTTGGAGCCTGGCAAGGGGTGAGTAAAGACAAGGAACCCAAGGGATCCAAGTTGAACGGATTATGTGAGCCTAGAGCAGGGTTGATAGACTGGAGGAATGGAGGGGACTATAGGAAAAGATCTCCTGTCTCATCTCCCTCTACCAGGACAGAACTTGGTAAAAGAAAACATTCCCTATATCCCATGCTCAGCTCTCTTGAACAGAAAAACAGTGGGGTGAGGCTCACCTCAGAATTAGCTAATTTAGGGTCATCCACCTTGGCCACGAAGTCATTGGCAGTGGACTGCAGATCTTCATCAGGAAGATATTCCTTGTACCTGGGCCAGAAGACAGAATGATCTGATGCTCCAAAAAACAACTGCCTTATGCACATTCCTTATACATACCCACTCCTAGCCCTGAGAGACAGCTTTCTCCTTTCAGTTAAAGAGAAATGTATATATATATTAAAAGGGGACAATGAGGAATGGACAAAAGATGAATTCCCATATTCTATTATCTTCTCTTCCCTAAGGCTAGGTGGTGCAATGGATAGAGCTCTGGCCCTTAAAAGAGGAAGACCCAAATTCAAATCTGGGCTCAAACACCTACTAGCTCTGTGATGCTGGGCAAGTCAATTAACCTGTCTGCCTCAGTTTCCCCAAATGTAAAATGGAGATAATAACAGCACCTGCCTCCCAGGGTTGTTATAAGGATCAATTGAGAAAATATTTATAAAAAGTCTAACACAGTGCCTGCACACACAAGGTACTTAATCCTCCTTCCCTAACACACAACCCTGAAGGAATAAGGAATCATAAATGATTCAAGAAAGGCCTTAGGGCAGCTATAGACTAAAGTGAGCTAAGGGCAGGATTTACAGAGTTTTTATGTTGGATATAATAGAAGTAGGAAAAATTAAAGAAGATAAGGAGGAACAAGAAGCTTGGAGAAGACAGCATGTAAGTGTGAATGAGAAATGTTGGAAAGAATAAAAAATATTGCCTAAAATCTTTCCTTGGCAGTACAGGAAGGAACAGCCAGGACTCACCAGTGGTCAGTGGTGGTTGTTCCCTCAGGCTCTCCTAGCCAGAGTTTCTCTTCTGACTGTTCCAGGTACTCCTCAGCCCAGCGGGCAGGGGACACGGATGAGGGGTCTGCAGAGATTAGGGGAGATTGGAGAACCAACAGTGTCAGCCAGAGGATAGGGAAATGAGAAATACTATGTACAGACTAGAAGGCTTCCCTATTCCTAGTATCTCAAAAAATCTATTCACTTCCCTGGATTAACCATGCTAATGAATCTCCACTTTCAGAAGGTTGGAGGTAGAAGGTTTCTGAAGGTCAAAGAATAAGACATGAGGCCACATGGGGAGGTCAGGCCCAGCACAACTATGAGTACTAGACATGGAGCCAAGAGACCTGGGCTCAAATTCCAGCTCTGATATTTTTCAGCTGTGTGATCCTAAGCCCCAGTTTTCTCATTAGTCTCCACATTGGTAAAATGTGGGAAACAATCTTTATACTACTTACCTCACAGAGGAATGATAAAGTGCTGGAAAGAAAGCACTTTATTAAACTTAGAACCCCATGTAGAGAATGACTCAAATATATGACAGAAAGAGCCAACCCCAATAGAGAGGGGGCAAAGGAGATCAACAGTTTTCAAAAGAACTGCAAACCACAAATGAACCCATAAAAACACACTGAAATAGTAAGAGAAATTTAAATTAAAATTCTAAGGTTTTACCTCACACCATGAAAACTAGCAAATAATTAGGAACCGTCAATATTTGCAACAGTCAATACTGAAGAGGCTATGGGAAGACAGGCTACAAAGTAGAATTTAATTTGGAATTATATAAGAAAAATAACTAAACTAAGCAAACCCTTTGACTCAACAATGCCATTCCTGTACCCCAAGGATGCCAAAGACAGAAACAAAGGTCTAACACACACCAAAATGTTCAGTGGCCCTTTTTGTGGCTGCACAGAACCAGAAACAAAGTGGCTGCCCATCAATTGGGGAATGAAAAACTATGGTACATGAATGTCATGCACATGGGAATAATTATGCAGCAAGAAATGACAAATAGGAAGAATTCAGAGGAATGAGCAAGGTTTATACGAAGTGATCTCAAATTAAGTAATCAAAACAAGAGAATGATATACAACATCTAAAAAATGTAAATGAAAAGATGACTAAAAGGAAATCAAACTCTTGAGTAATGAAAAAAACAGTGACAGTCCCAGAGAAGGGAGAAATAAAGACACGGCCTCCTGGCAGAGGAGTAGAAAATTATTACAAGAAAGTACTATAAATATTGTCTGTATCAGATTTAATTTTCTTTGTTTTAAGAGAGCATTTGATCTGGAAAGGAAGGGGGGAAAGGACTGTGATAAAATATGTTTAAAAACCCAAAGTTCTATAAAAATATAAGGTACTGTTATAGTGAACATCCTCATTGAGGAGAAAAAGATAGTGAGGTGGCAGAGAGGGAGAGAAGAGTTGAGGCACAGAGAGAGGATTTCCTATTCCTTATTACAAACTGCCTAAGCTACTCTCCCCCTACCCAGATTCAAGAACTGAGAGGACATCGTTACCTGCTTCTTGTCTTCTCAGTGGCTTCTAGAGTACAAAGACATGATCTCACTCCCCGTTCTGAACAGGATGCTCAGAAAGCAGGAACCACATGCTCCCAGCAGGAGGAGCCGTGTCAGTCCTACCAGTTAATCCTGTTCCCAAACCATCTGAGAAGCAAAGCAGCCGCCTGGGAGTCAGGCTATTCAGACTGTTATTCCTGCTCTGCAAGCATTTATTCTAAAATCTCTTCATCTAGTACATTTTCTTGGAGGTAAGCAGTACACAAGATTATGGTGAAAAAGGAAAGGGAAGGCTCTAACATACAAATCAAGACAGGCTGCAAGTAGAACACAACACTGCCTGCCACACACTTGAAGTTTGTCCTTGATTTTCTTCACCTCCAGAAACAAGTACAGCAGGATGAATACCCTGAAAAGGATCCTAAAGGTCAAATCAGCAGAGACACAAGGTTGGGCAGTTATCTCCTAACTAGGGGAAGTCCACACCTCCCTACACAACAACAGAAGTAACTGGATCATCAGAAAAACATATTCAATACCTATCCAACCTTCAATTAATGGCAAAGATCACAACAGACTCTAGACACACACACACACACACACACACACACACACACACACACACACACACACACACACCCTCTATTAGGGAGCTACAATCAAGATTCTTCCATTCTACAGCACTGCTGGCTCTACAATCCACTTAACAGGAGACCTAGACAAAGTTCACTCCTTCTTTCCTTGACTATCTACCTCCCTTTCTCTACATGTAAAACAGAAAAGCACAAATCCTAGTCCCTATCTACTCTCTAGGGAGGTCAGAAGTATAAATTAGGAAATATTAAAAACATGCTCAACTCTTGGAATACACGTTTCTCCAAACCTTTGAAAGAAATCAAGATATAGTATTTTGATTAATATAGTCATTTAATTTTAATGATATTTGATACTAAAGAATATCATTTTTATCTACCTACAGAATAAGAAATATGAAGAAAATTGTTGTTATTATTTGAAAGAATATAACACTGTTAACTACAGAACATGACAAATATTTGTTATCAAGATTTAGCTTTAATTTTAATTATTCCTCTCCACATGATTTGGAGCTGCATTCTGGTAACAGTGGGCTACAAAGGGAAAAAATTTTCAAAGGATCACACACATACACCCCACCAGGAGTAAAAAGCAGAATGGGGCTTATATACTAGAAAATATAGCCTATCACTCTTCCTACTGCTATAGTACATGAATTCCTCAGGATTATATAGAAAATCATAAAACAATTTTCTATGGCACTTCTACCATCCTTTTGAATCTGACCATCAAATAATATCCAAAATAAAAATGGATGCTCCCCATATTTTTTTTGCCCAAGATACTGTCCCCCAGTTTCAGGTACTGCTTTTCAATATTAACATGAAAGTTGCCCTCCCTAGATACCCCAGGCAACATTTCTTTACCATATCCCTAAGTGATATTAGGGGATAAAAAATTTAGGGGGCCTTTAGATGGCCACTAAAGTCACATCTAGCTCTATATCTATGATTTTATAATCAAAAACGGTTCCTCAAGGTCAGATCTCACTCTATTGAGTCGTATCTCGCCAAGTCACTCTCAGTGCCCAATACTATGGGTATATACTAAGTACTTAATATTTACAGTACCAATTTCCCATCACCTAGCCCCTTGCCCTATTCTCTCTGATTTATAATCCCCAATCCTTCCCTTCTTGCTTTCTAGTCATTCCCTACCCAACAACCCACTGCCTCCTTCAGTAACTTGTTAATAAGTTTCAAAAAGCCTTCATAAAGCTATAGCATATGCCACTTCTGAGAAAAACAATTTTAGAAAACATTCAAAAGAGCTAGTTAAGGAAGAATACAATGTAACTTGTCTTAGAAGAAGCCTCTAGAAAACAGGCCCCATTGTTACATTACTTTTGAAAAGTCACTTCCAAGTTCCTCTAATCTCAGGGCCACCACTTTTGAGCATAGGCTAGCTGCCAACATGGGTCAGCAAGAGATCTGTTATATATACATCATCCTCAGAGGTAAAAAATAAGAGAATGAATATTCTCCCTTTCCATGAAAGTTTCTAACTATGATACACTGCCTACAAAATGACACTGATAATGCAAAAAGTGTACAAGCAAGGTTTTTACTACATGGAAGCTTTCTTTAACTTTCCCTGGACTGGCCCTCTTCTACTAAAGGCTCTTTACAACCCAACATCCTTCCTGTAAAAGCAAATAAAGTGAGAGGAGGGAACTAGGGTAGGGAAGAAAGAGAGTGATGAAAAAGTGACTAAAAACCAGCTTCCTTCTACTTTTTGATGCAATCGTTCCAACATTTATTGATTATCTATTATGTGGTACAAAAGGACTAGTTCTTAGAGTGGGAATATCAAGGAAAGGAGAGCCCAAACAACTGCACTCCCCACCCCCATCCATTTTAATGTTCTCCAGGAGCAGCTGGAGAAGAAATAAATATGCTACAAATCACTAGCAGTCTAAGAAGTGCAAATTAAAACAGGTCTGAAACTTAACTCACACCATGCAAATTGGCAAAGATAAAAAAAAAAATATGGGAACAGTCATTCTTGAAGGGGTTACAGAAAGACAGGTATATTGATAGTAGACTGGGAAGTGCTCCAATAATCCTGGGTTTCAAATTGGAATTATGCAAATAATAGGTTTAAAACACAATGACCCTCTGATCCAATCATTCTACTACAGAGAGCAACCAAGTTCCAATACACTCAAATGGATCTGTGCTCTCATCGATTTCGGACTTCCAACAATGCAGATCACAACCCGGCTACACCTGCCTATTCTGTGCTACTTTTGACCAGGTTCAACCAAAACTTCATCACAAGAGGATCCGACTCAATGAACTGGAGGCTATCCATGCTTGTTCCTGACATCATAAGGATATAAGAGGAGTACTGTGGTTGGCCACCTGCCATCCCTTGCTCTTGTCATGTGAATAACCCGTCTTCTCTTCCTATCATTTAATTCCTTGATGACACCATTTGCTCAGGCCCGTCAGCATTTCTCACTGGTTACATGATGCAGCCTGCTGACACCCTGATGAGACTCTCCGACACTTTCTGTGTGATACTCATCTTTAGCTCTTAAGAGGCACTTGTGTCTTACTGCCATACAGCATCACCTGCAAAGTATTAGTACTGAAAAAAGATAGGCCCTTGCATGCAAAATTTGGAATGAATAAAAGAGTTCTGCAATTTACTAAAGGCAATCTAGCCTGCTGTTATTTTTCAACTCTAGAACCAGATCAGTATGTATCCAGTATTTGTCCCAGTTACACAAATAACAGTTATGTATAACTACTGGACAAGTTCAATTGGGTGTCTATTCAAATCTATGCTGAAATCTGGACATGTTTCAACTATTTTGTCTTTCTTTCATATGTGGGCCAACAGAACTCCTTTGAGTGATTACAGATCTCTTTGAGAATGCCCTGGGCCCTGATGCAACCAGCACACTGATCTGCAAATAAGAGTGTCTGGAGGCTCTTACCATCATGAAATCTGTGCTAGAGCTCCTCCATCACAATAGTCAATACTGTTGGCAAAAGCTAGGTGTGGTGGCACATAACAGTAATCCCTAACTCGAGGAGGCTGAGGCTGGTGGGTCACTTAAGTTCAGAGGTTCTATGTTTCAACTGGATGTCTGCACTGTCTGGCACTAATATGGGGAGCTCCCTCGAGTGGAAGGTCACCAGTCTGCCTAAGGAGAGGTGACAAAACCCAGGTCAGAAAAACAGAGCAGGTTAAAACGTCCATACAGATCATCACTGGGATCCTGTCTGAGAATGGCTGCACAGCTTTCAGCCTGGGCAAAATAATCTCAAAAACAAAACAGTACTCCAAAACAGTTAACAGCAACAACAAAAAGTCTTTGGCAAACAACATTTTTGCCTCATCTGATGCTTATCAGAGAATAAGGTTGTCTCTGCTATTAAATCTTCCAAGATCTTGAATGATTTTTGAGAACCTTGAGGTTGCACTGTGTTCTACTGGATCAAATGCCTTTTTTGTAATTAATACTAAGAATGGTGGTATATTCTCTACATCTTTCAGTTAATTGTGAGATGGTAAAGATGTGATCCATTGTTGAACAGTTTGCAAAAATTTATTTGTTCCCTAATGCCCTCATTGATGTTCCTGATTTGTATATAGATGACTCTCATAGATTTTGAATAGACAGAAAAGTAGGCATACAGGTTTGGCAGACATTAATGTTCTCTTGGTCATTTTTTCTTCACTCTTAAGAGTCTAAGATTTTTTTCCTACACCTTTGGTATCTTCTCCTCCTTCAGATACGTTATATATTGGTCAATGTCTTCATAATCATATCTCCTCCATCTCTGTACTTGGTCCAATCTAGTTGCATCATTGTTTGCTTTAATGTAATTGCTACATCCTCTATAAGTACCTTGTAGACTATGATGTTAGGGTTTCTAGTATGGTGTTTCCACTTTCCTTGATGAAGAAAATTTGCTAACTTGGCTTTTGCAAATAGTTTACATTTTTTTCTGTTGGTAGTCCTCCTTCCATTTTCATTCTCGGATGCCCTTGAGATGACTTTATTTAGTTGGATCTCTTGCCAGGCTTTCATGAAACTGATTTTGCCCTCCACTACTTTTGTTTTATGAGACAACAACGTTAATAATCATCCATCATCTTCCTTTGTAAAATTTTACAGATGAGTTTATAGTCTAACCCACTCTCATCACTGGCAGCTAAGAAAGATAACTCATTTTAGCAAGTTAGATGTTTGCTGACTGAGGCACTTATTGGGTTCTTCTGGTTTCCTCATGGCAATTAACACCGGTTAAGCTTCTGGACAAAATTATTATAGTTGGTATTGATATAGGTTCTACTATCCATTTCCTATTTTTAACTTTCAATTACAGGTTTAAATAATTCAGGGTTAATCATTTTAATTGCATTCCAATTTTTTATTATTATTCTTTCTTATATTTCTCTCTCTTTACAAATTCTGATCTTAGCTCTGATGAATCAATGGCCTAACTGTACACACACAGCTGACTTGAGGATAACTATAACAAGTTTTCTTCTGTTATGTTAAAAAAAAAAAACCCAAACACTGCATTCTTCATGGTATTATTTAGTGTTCACCATGTCCAGCACCTATTAATCTTTTTCAAAAAAGGAAACATGGATGACATAACAGTATGAGGCTTCCATGTAAGTAATACAGCTTTGGCTTCTCTCATTTCTTTCCCATGAACTACATTTTCCGATATATTTCTCCCCATCCTCACCTTTTCCCACTTTTGCACTGAAGTCACCAATATCAGAGTAGTGGCTAATTTTATTTGGAGAATATTATCAATTTCTTTATAGAATTTCTCTACTTTATCCTCAGCAAAAGATGTCAGTGTATAAGCTGTAATTATCATCATGATGTTCTTTTAGCAAACATCATTAGTACTGAGCTATGCGATGACCAAATGTCCCATGAAATGCTTCTTGTAACTGCTGGAGGTATAATGAAACCCATTTCATCAACTTTTTTTTACCTCTTCAGAAACTATTTCTTCTTTCATCTTCTTCCACTTAGAGCAAGAATATCCAGATGGATGTGATTTGACTTGTGTTACAGTATGTTCACTCCTTGGTCAGTGGACAAATAGCTCACACTTAGAATATCTAACAGTCAAACTGAAGTTCATCATTGGTCTAAAGACCATGTGATTCTTAGCACCCATTACACTTTTCCTAATACTCTACTACTTAAATCACTACAGGAGCAGAAAAGGGTCACACACAACTGAGAGCCATTTAACAATTTTATCTCAAGGGTTGCCACAGCCAAAATCATTTCATCACCAGGTGGCCAGCCTACTAGTGATGTACTTCTCCATCACAAATTGGTTTGGTCCTCAGAAAAAAAAAAAGACTCAGTCTGTCACCAGGACCACAGTCAAAATCTTTCCAGCTTGGTAGAACCTGCCAGAGATCACACTCTGATAGCATAGCCTTCAGAAACCTTGGCTACCTCCATGAGTAGGCACCAGAGTAGGGCTTTGTGGAGGAAAGCTCCAATGTATACCAAAACATCCAAGCAGCACTCTTTGTTGTAGCAAAAAAGTGGAACACCAACACATTCTACTGTATGCCACAAGAGGCTCAAAAGAGATGTGTGACCTGAATATTAAATAAAGGTCATAGGGGCAGGGACTAGATCTGTGATTTAAGTGGCACAAAGAATTTTCTAAATGAGGAAATTTCCTCTACGAATGCAGGTCAGCACCTTCTTGACAATTTAGTCTTCAAGAGGTTACTAGAGCACTAAGAGGGTCAGTGACTTGCCCAGGATAACACAGCCAAGTATGTGTCAAAGGCAGGACAAAAATCTAGGTCTTTCTGGTTGCAAGGTCAGTTCTTTATCTACTATGTCATACTATCCTCTCCAAAGAAGTCAGAAGAGAACCAATTCAGCTCTGTCAAGGGACAGCCAAGCACGAGATTAGAGTTCTTCTGAGAGCTATCTGCTCATGTTCTTTGACTACTTACACACTGGGGAATGACTTCTGATCTTATCTATTTCCACTAATTCCCTATATATCCTGAACCAGATCCTTGTTATAAATAGTTGATACAAAGATCAACCACTTTCCTTCTTATCCTAGCTGTATTACTTTTTTTCTTACAAAAGGCTTTCGATTTCATGTTATCAGAATTATCAATTTTCTCTTTTGTGATTGCCTCCAACCCTTGTTTGGCTATCCCCATAAACAGAAGCAAATACCTATATTCCATAACTTACAGCTGTACATGTCAAGATGCTTATAATCTTGTCCTAACATTACACTGATGTTTTGTTTCCTTTCTCATCCATTTCTACATACTGTCCATTTATTTTTGCTCATTCTTAATATATACCTGGCTTACCTCCTTTTCTGCGTCACACACGTGTCTTTTGCATCGCTTCTCATGTGCTGCAGGCGGCTTACATCTACCAGCTGTCTGTAACCGTGATTCTCGAGATCAAGGTATTCTTCTATTCGTAGCCAAATAGTATCACCAGGAAAATATTGGTGTTAGTGAAAAGATGGACTTTTGAGGCATGGTGAGAGCACTGAAAATGCTGTATGCATAGTCAAATTCAATTCAGCCTAATCTCCACCTGGTGCCAAATCTGGATTCAGTTCACTATCCACCTGCAGTGTTGGCCCAGGATATGTATATCACTAGAATAATTTCAACAGGTTGTCCATCCAACTGTATTAGTCCAGGTATATGATATTTACATAATCCTCAAAAAGTCTCCTTGGTTGGCTTCTGTGACATGGTACTGTCTTTTTTCTATTTGTTTTAAAGTCTTTATCCACTTGGCATTTTAGTGATGAGGGCCCAGAGGGTTTTGGCATTCAATGCAGCCAGCATGTCATTCACAAATAGAAACATTTAGAGAACCTCCCCATCAAATCTCTCTTTTATTTAGAGTCCATCAAAGGCCATCTTCCATGACACTGGCAAAGGCTTTTGGTGAACATATGACTTGTATCTATTAAGTGTCAATATCAAACAAAGCTTAAAAACACAGAACAGCATTTGACAGTCTTATGGAGTATTATTGGATCAATTAGGAAATCACCTTGTTCCACCATCTTTTCCATTCTCTCAGCATCTTCCCTTCTTTAGTATCTTGAATCAATTGCTGAGTATTTTTTAAATGGGATCAGCTCCAGCCCAGATCTTTTTGTGAGAATTAGCCTAGCTCCTGGCTCTTCTTAACCCTTTTTACCAGTGCTCATACCTTGTATCTAGTCCTGCGGTGGCAGAGTCCAAATCCAGGTGATCCACCAGCACTGCTATTTGCTGTACCCCCTCCAGCTTCATCTACAAATGTTCTCAGGTAATTTGGCTTAGCTGAATCTCAAGACTGGAGTTATTTCCCCAAATGAGGAAAAAGGAATTTCAGAAATTTGACAGAAAAAAGCAGAAAGCCCTAGAAAAGACTTCTCATCTTCCCATACCTGCACAGATAGCATTTGGGGGGGGGGGGGGGGGGCGGGGCTTTTATTTTTCCAGATGGCTTGCTGCCAATCAAATTCTGATCCTTTCAAAAGAAAACAACAACCTCATAGATATGTCGTACCAAAGACAGAAAAAAAACCAATAGGCAGAAGGGGCCTTCTGGTCCCACTCTCATGACCCAGAATTAGAGGGCAGCTATGGAAACTTAAACAACATAACAGAACCCCAGCACCTACTTCCACAAATCCCTCAGCCCTCCCAAAGGGCAAGAGCAGAACAGGACCTTTCTGTGCTACTACACTACTCAATAAAACCCTGCTCTGCTGCTGTACCACCAAGCACCAGGGGAAAGAACAGAGAGGAGGCAGAGAATCTTCCATACTGCTTAAACTTCAGAAGATAAATTAAGAATGTCCAGGGCTATCTTGTCATTGCCCTGATCCTAGGGAGCTTCCTATCTCAAGCTGTAGGGGAACCAAGACATATTCAAAGTGACTAGGAAACATAGCCAAGAGAATGTATAAGCTGATAACCTTACTATAGATGGCTAACCACTCCTGGCTTCTCAGTGTGAGGAAACTACAGTGATGAGTTTCTAGAATGGTGACCAATATCTAGCGCTCTACAACCTAGTTTATGGTTGGTGCCCAAAGAGCAATGAATCATCTCCTTCTCAGACACCAATACAAACCAGTTTTCTTGGTCCAAGACCAGTTTCATTGCCCTGCCATCATACAGATCAGAGGTTCTAAACCTTTTTTGTGCCATGTACTCTTCTGGCAATCTGGTAAAGCTTATGAACCCCTTCTTAGGATAATGTTTTTAAATGTATAAAATACATGGTTTTTAAAAATAGTTATCCTAACTATAAAATACTCTTTACAGAAATAAAGACAGACCTAAATAATTGGAGAAACATTAATTGTTCATGAATAGGTCAAAGCAACATAATAAAAATGATAATACTATCTAAATTCATTTTCTGTACTACTCAAACTCTCAAAAGAATTTATAGACCTATTAGAATATTTTACATTTCATAGACTATTTCTTTAAAATAATAATGAAATTCACATGGAAGAACAAAAATTCAATAATCTCAAGTAAATGAGAAAAAGTGGGAAGGTTGGGGTCATCAGTATCAGATTTCAAACTACTATAAAGCAGTAATCATTAAAAAGATTTTGTACTGGTCAAAAAAAGAGAGGTCTATCAATGGGACAGATTAGATATACAACACAGAGAAGCAAACAAACACAGCAGCACACTGTTTGATAAACCCAAAGACCCCAATTGTTGGGAGAAGAACTCACTATTTGACAAAAACTGCTGGGAAAACTGGACAGAAGCTTGGCAGAAATTAGGTTTAGACCAACACTGCACACCAAACACCAAGATATGTTCCATATAGAAACCTGACCTAGATATAAAAAGTCACATCATAAACAAATTAGAGGAGCAAGAAAGAAATTACCTTTCAGATCTATGGATAGGGCAAGAGTTCATGATTGAAACAAGTATTAAAATGAATCACACAAGATAAAATGGACAATCTTGATTAAGTAAACTTAAAAAGTTTTTTACATAAACATATCTAATGTAGAAAAAAATAAGTAACTGGGGAAAAAAATCTTTGCAGCAAGTTTCTGTGATAAAGGTCTGATATTCAAGATTCATAATAAACTGATTCAAGTTCATAAGACTAAGAGCCATTTCCCAATTTAAAAAATGGTCAAAGGATATGAACAGGAAATTTCCTAAAGAAGAAACCCAAATTCTCAACAATTATATGAAAAATTCTCTAAATCACTAAGAATCTAATGTAAATTTAAAGTAATTTTGAGGCTCCCTCATACCTATCAGACTGGTAAATATGACAAAAGAGTAAAATGACAAATGTTAGAGGGGCTCTGGGAAAAGGTATACTTTTTATATTTTTTTAACTGGTTGAGCTATGAATTAGTCTGACTATTCTGGAAAGCAATTTGGAACTATGCTCAGAAAGTTACCAAACTGTGCATGCCCTTTGACCAAGCTATACCACTACAAGGTCTAAACCCAAACAAAATGATTTAAAAAAAAAAAAACAAAAAGAGCAGCTCTTGTGATATTCACAAACCAAAAACTAAGGGGATATCCTCCTATTGAGGAACAGCTAAACAAACTATGGTATATGAATGAATGGAATATTACTGTGCCATAAGAAATGATGAAATTAATTTCAGAGGAAACTGGGAAGATCTCTGTGAACTAATGCTGAGTGAGGTGAGCAGAAACAGAATAATTTAAAATAAAATAACTTCATAGAGAAAAACAATTTTGAAAGGCTCTGACCAATGCAATGATAAAGAAATAGTTCAAAAGAATGTGGATGAAACAAATCATTTACCAACAGAGAAGTGATGAACTTAAGATGCAGAGTATGACATACCTTTTTGGGGCATGGCAAATGCAGCGATTTGTTTTGCTGGACTATGTAGGCTATGTACTGAGGGCTTTTAAAACTTTTTAATCAATGCAGGAGTAGTGGTAGGAGAGACAGATTGATTTTTTAAAATGCTTGTTAATTGAAAAAATAAAAGTAATGATAAACTCTATTTTTAAATTATTTTTTAAAATACAGTTATCAAAGTATTTTTTTAAAAGCACGGTCCATGGTCCATAGGTTAAGAACCCCTGACCTAGACGGAAGTCAAAGGTCCATCTTCCTATAAAACTGAGACAGTAGACCTAAGGATAAAGCTGTTAAAACTGCATTATATCCTGACTGGGGAGTGATGAAAGGAAAGAGAGGAGAAATGAAGCTGACTGCTTCACTGAAGGGGGTTACAGACTCCCTCATTTAAAGCCTCACCTGTAACTTCAGATATGAATTCCTGAGACCAGTCAGCCTCATTGTAATCCTGAGCTATATCCACTGCATCTCCAGCTGCCAGGAACTCTTGGGCCCAGTTCTCAGATAGTGCCAGGTCAGCCACACCTGGGGCTAAGAGAAAGAGATGAATAAAAAAGTGAAAGATAAAAAAAAAAATAAAAGAAGAAAAACAAAGCTCAACAACTCAGTTGAGTTCAACTGATAATACCATGTCCTCTCTCTATTGTTACCTCTACTCCTCCTGTCTTCGACCAGCCCTTAGTAAGGGGTCCCCCAAAATGCCACAAAAATTGGCCATCTCCCCTCCCACTGGGCCCTGGACCCACCTCTCTGGGGCGCCTGGCGGAAGCTAGACTGTTCGATTTCTTGCATTTCTGCCAACAGATCATCCATCTTGAAGGTTTGGGGAGCCCGGGACACAAGAGGGGCATTCTGGTCCTGAAGGAATTCAGCCACCAACTGTCAGGAAAGACACCATTAAGAAGCAATAGGAAAATTCTCAGGCTCAGAGTGAAAAAGGGCCAAAAGACTGGGAAGACAGAGAAGCCTGCAAACTACAGTACGCAAAGACTACAGGTGAGAGAAAAGAACTTAGAAACTGCAGACACAGAAACAAAGAAAACTAGAAACTCCAGGGTCAGAAGCATGCACAGGGATAAGAGAGGGAGCCAAAGCACAAGAGGCAGGTGAAGGAGAAAAAGTGGAATGAGATTTAGAGGCAAAACAGAAAAGAGGCGAAAAAGTATCATAGGATCACAGATTTAGAGCCATAAAGGACCTCAATGGTCAACTACTCCAAATCCCTCATTTTGCAGTTGAGGAAAGCGGACCAGAGGCCCAAGGTCACACAGGTAGTAAGTAGCAAAGACAGAATTTGAACTCAGGTCCTGTAATTCCAGCTCTCTTTCCACTGGGGCAAGTAGACATGAGAGGTGGCAGAAAGGAGACTTGTATGTTTACCTCATTTTCAGAAGCCACTCCCAAAGGCTTGGAGACCTAGGAGAGACAGAAGAGAAGGCAGTTCTAATGGTGCATAAATTCCGCACCCCACCATAATCCACCCATCCTATACTTCCTATTTACAGAATACTTACCGATTCAGGTGCTGGGGTTCCTGGGGGCCAGGGAGCAGGATGCAGCCCTTCTTGCTGCAAGGCTTTGTCTTGGGTAAAATGACTTGCCAGCTTCATGAGTGGGTTCGCCCCACCACACTCTGCCTCCACCAGCTCCCGCATTGCCATGTTGACTGAAGGCCTTCTGACCGACAGGAGGAAGTTTTCCACTCGGCACTGCCCTAGGAGGTGACCCCCCCTACCCCAACTCCAGCCCTAAGTTGGTGGGAAGAAAAGGGAGATCCTCTCTGTATCATAGCAAGCTGGCCATCTGCACCCCTTCTGGGCATCTGCTCTCTCCCCACAACCTCCACTTCTGCTAGGGCCCCCCCGCCCAAGCCAGGGGTCCACCCACCCTCCCCCCTTGGGAAGGGAGTCCTGCCCAGGCTTGGGGAGTGGGGGGACACGGAGGGGACTAGCAGCTTCCCTAGCCACGGCTATCAGGCGGCTGGAGGGGTGCCAGGCAGCAGCTGCTTGGCCAGGGGTCAGAGGACAGAGGTCAGCAGGCCCCGTTATGTCCTCTCAAAGGCTCCAGACCTCGGAGAACGCCAAGCCCAGGACATCTCCGAGGCAGGGCAGGCTGGAAGCCCTGCGGTTGGACTGGGCTCTCCCCTCCAGAGTCCGGAGGAGACTCGACGGGAAGAATGGACTGCCCCCACTACAAGGAGCCGGGCCGGGCCCTCCCCCTCTCCCCCCAGCGCCCACACCTGGTCTGGCTGCCCCGGCCTGCGGTCCGCCGTGGGGTGTCCCCCCCACCTCGGACGTCACCTGAACCCCCCTTCCCTCCTGCCTCCTCCCCCTGCTCCAGCCCCGCCCCCGGGGTCCCGCGAGAACAGGGAAAGGGCTAGAGGAGGCTCCCCCCTCAACCCTCCCCCGCCGCCGCGCTCACCGCCACGCGCCGGCCGCCAGACCTGCTCCGGGCGCGGGGGTGCGGCTGCGGGGCGGGGGCGGAGGCCGGGAGCCGGCCGAAGGTGGAGAGAGGAGGGGGCGAGGGGGAAGAGGAGGGGAAGTAGAGAGAAGGGGAGGTGAGGAGGTGGGGCGGGGCCCCCCAAGCGGGCACGCGCTTAAAGGAGCCAAGAGCGGTGTAAAACGAGGTGGAGGAACAGGAGGGAGGAAGGGGCGGGGCCCGACGGAGTGCGCGCTTAAAGGGGCTGCGGCGCGGCCGCGGGGAGGGCCGGGTTCTTAAAGGGGGCGGCCCCCTTAAAGGGGAGGCCTCGGACCGGAGGAGCTGAGGC